>ML789174.1:459215-486199 GCA_009831015.1 Picea engelmannii | reverse complement strand
GTCTCTCTCTTCAGCGTGCTCTGGTTTCATTAATGCACCAGCCTGAAACCATTGATGACCCCTGTGTCTTATGTTTGATGTTTTTGTTTATTTTCGCAGTGTTATTTGCTTTCAGTTGATACTTAGATTGTAGTTAGTTTTGTTTTCTTTAACCCTCTTTGCTCCACAGCTGTTCTGCCCTGCCAGACCCAACAGGGTATGCAAGCGCTCTCCTTTTGCTCACCTGGTGACCATTTGAACGCGAACACATAGGTGATACATAAAGTGAATCACTCAACTAGAAGATGGTCAGGGAAACCCCATCCAGGACCATGCAAGCATAGCCGAGGAATTTACCAACTACTACAAAGATCTCCTAACATGACTCATCCAAGGAAGAATGCATGTTGTTCACAATATCACTAGGCACATCCCCTCTCTAGTTACACATGAACAGAATGAATCCCTGACATGGCCCATCACCCAAGAGGAAGTGGATCAAGCAGTCAAAGATATACCCCCAGGTAAATCTCCAGGGATGGATGGTTTCACAACAAACTTCTTCCACTACTGTTGGTCGATGATCAGAGAGGAATTCTGGCAAGTTGTGGAGGAATCAAGAACTTTGGGGCAAGTTCTCTCAGCCTTTAATGTCACCTTCCCCACTCTCATTCCAAAGGAATAAAGGGTAACACGTCCTAAGCAATTTCGACCGATAACACTTTGCAATGTTATCCACAAAATCATCACTAAGGTCATTGCCATGCATCTCAAACCGATATTGTCGTACATTATATCCAAAGAGAAATATGGCTATGTGGAAGGAAGGAAAATCATGGACAGTGTTATCCTGGCCCATGAGGTCATTCACTCACTGAAAGAAACAAGAATCCCAGGTATGTTCATCAAGCTCGACCTCTCCAAATATTTTGTCAGAATTAGATGGAAATACATGAGCTCCCTCCTTGTAGCCTTTGGATTTGATAATATCTAGGTGGCTTGGATATTTTATGTCTTGGTCAACGGAGTTCCCTCCCAACCCTTCTCTCCCTCTCGAGGTATTCGACCAGGGGACCCCCTCTCCCCCTTCCTTTTTGTTATAATGGTGGAAGGTATGGGGCGCTACATCAAAGCCTCAGTTGAGGAAGGCTCTCTCAAAGGCATACCTCTCCATAACCTCCATCCTGCCCCCTCCCACAGTCAATTGTCGATGATACCCTTTTGATGAACACACCAACCACCCAAGAGGATAATAATATTAAAACAATCCTCACAGACTTTGTTGAAGCTTCAGTAATGGCCTTGAACCTTGATAAGTCGCAGCTATACTTCTTCAATACCCCAGTGGAAAATCAAAACCACATCTCTTGGCTTCTAGGCATCCCCAAGATATCCCTTCCATCCAATTATCTAGGTGTTCCCCTCATATAAGTAGCCACATGCAACATCTTCTGGGACAGTCTACTACTCTCCATCTCCAACAGGCTCAGTAACTGGACCTTTAGATCACTTAAACTTGAAGCCCACCTGATTCTTCTAAAATATGTTCTCCAATATATGCCAACTTACCTCTTCACTGCTCTAGCATCCCTCCAGTCTATCATCAAATCCATCAGAAACATCTAGCGTAGCTTCCTGTGGCATGGGAATCACACAAACAAAAAGTGGGCATTGGTGGGATGGGTTAAAATCTGCAGTCCTAAATCTCTAGGGGGACTGGGGCTCAGAGATCAAGGAAAACTCAACCAAGTAATGGGGGGAAAACTTTGGTGGCATTGGCTCAAGCACCCTACAGAACTCTGGGAAAGAATATGGAAAATAAAATATGTGCCCACTACCAGAGAAGAGCTTCTAATTAAATTCAACGATCAAATTCAGGGATCTAATATCTGGAATACAGCTTGGAACAATCAAATGCTTATACAGAATCACGCTTTCTAGGAGATTAGGAATGGAGAACACTCCCTATTTTGGAAAGACTCCTGGTAGAAAAAACCACCTCTAACCTCTATTGAAGACCTCAACCCTCTTTATCAACAAATGAAATCAAGGGACTCCCTACATGTAAAGGACCTATGGAAAGAAAATGCTCTGCATCAACCCTAGCGCAGTTGGAAATTTTAACCTCATGAATTACACCTTCAGGCGGAGCCAGACCTACAGACCTGGAGGGACTGTGTAAATCAGAGGAAAATCCATATCAGGGAAAGACCGGACATCTTGAGATGGGGGAATTCCCCAGCAAGTAACTTCTCATTCAAAGTGGCTTATCATCTATAGGAAAATTACCAAGGGCAACCAAAGAGCACATCTAGAGCAAGACCTGGAATCCAAATTTTTGGCTGAAAGTGTCAATCTTACTTTGGCTTATTGCCCAAAACAGCATACTCACTTGGGACAACCTTCAAAAATGAGGGTTTGTAGGCCCTTCAATATGGCCCCCGGGGATGATTTTAAGGATGGAAATTTATTTTAAAATGTAGAAACCTTGGCGAATCTTACTAATTCTTCATATTCCAACTATAAATGATTAGCGATATTTTTTTTTAAATATTCAAATTTCTAAGGATTTTATATAGTTTTTATAAAATTTTGGCAATTTTTAAGGTAAAATGATTTTATCCTATAGAATTTGGGCGAATAGTTTTTAAAATATCAAATCTCGTTTTTGGAAAAACCATGGAAAATTACCCCATGAGCAAAATTTAGCCCCTAAAATCATCCCTCTGTCAGCAACAAGAAGAGACAATGGCACACCTATTTAACCATTGCAACCATAGTGAGGCCATATGGGACACGGGTGCACCACTAATGCGTCGCTCCAATAGAAACCGGGCCAACGTCAAAAGCACTATGCAAAACTGGGACTCGATCTCCTACCAAAATCCAATCCTGGACTGCATCTGGCATCTATTACCAGGCTTCACAGTTTGGAAAATTTGGAAAGAGAGAAACAAAATGATTTTTTGCTCCACTTCTTTGCCCCCTCACTCAACCTAGCATAGAATCATAAACATGATTCAGGAGACGATCAGAACTAAGAATTGGACCCATGAGGACCTTAAATGTAATCCTAAGGAATGCCACATCCTCTAGGCATGGTAGCTCAATATCACTGATGGGTCGAGAAAGAAGGATACTTTCAATACTAATATCATTTGTAGTCCGTGCACTTGGTCCCCCCCTCCCCCAAGTTTTGTCAAACTAAACTTTGATGGTGCTTCAAAGGGGAATCTGGGACCCGCGGGCTTTGGAGCAGTTCTAAGAAACTGTGAGGGGAAAATTCTACATTACGAAGAAGTCTATTTGGGAATCAACACAAACAATGTTGCAGAGATATGGATCCTTCTCAGAGGGGTCAAGCTAGTAACTGATCATAACATCCACCATCCCATAGTGGAAGGGGATTCCTTAATCGTCATCCAACTTATCACCAAAATCATTAATGGCTCACACCCCTCGGATATCTCACCCAACTGGTGAATATTAGGATTGTCGGAAGACTTCAAGTCCCTCTTATATCCCCATCTCACTCTAACCCCTTCCCATCTGAAAAGATATGCTAACAAAATTGTTGATTTCCTTGAAAATTAGGGTGTGGATTCTAAGGCAGAGTTGATCCAATGGAACGCTCAAACCTCTCCACAAACCATGCTACTAGACCATTGTTTGAACCTAGCCAAAATATATTATTTGATCCTGGATGGGATGCCACGTAGCGGAAGGAGGCCACACAACCCTCCCATTACTTCTTCCATAAATATGGCCAACCGTCATCCCTTACCTCACTCTTGAATGGAGGGCGACCTTAATTACTTGCAAAGGAAGGGAGGACATCTCCCTCGATCCAGGTTAATGGCGTTCTTGTGGGTTAATGGTCGGAGGAGGATGAGTACAACAATCATGTCCTCCCCTTGGATATCTCTCTTGCTCAGCCCTGGCTTGCACAATTTCGCCTTCGAGCTCCGTCACCTTGCTCGCTCTGATAATTGGATTATTGTGCAGTGGGTTCTCCTGGTTGTAATTCATTAGATTCATCGCCCCCTGGCTTAGCCATGCTGAGAGAGAGAGAGAGGAAAGTCGAGATGTGGACCTGTCTGGTACAACTTTGCTACCCATTAGAGATGCCTGCAACAACTAGAATGGGCACTGTCCATTTCCAGGACTCAGCGCACCATGAGGCCACGAACTCCACCAATGTCCTACATCGAGGAGGAATTCCCGGAGGAACCTATCCATGTTCCATCAAAATCCCTCCTCTACACAATCCCGGATGATTACTTGAGCCCCAAGACCAACAAAGCTAATACAGGTACTCAAGCTACCATGGAAGGTGCCACATGCATTGTTCAGGAGGAACTCCTCCACACGGCTCTAGGTGCTTACCTCCAGGACAACACCAATGAAGTGGATGCAGGAGTTGAGGTAGACAAGGATGGAGCCATTAGCACTATGTAGGAGAACTTCCCCATCTTGACGCCTCCACCATTGAATGCAATTCTATATTTCGACCTAGCTCCCCCCAGTCTCTTTAGCCCGGAGCAGTTGGAGCTCATTTTCGATCTCAGAAGCTACATGGTCGACCAGCTTCATCGGGACACCCTCATCAACAAGCGGATTGATATGTTATTCGACACATTCTCGAATGCACTAGCTAAGAAGCGATGCCCAGCCTGTGTGCAACCCTTCGTGCTACGGCCCAGAGATGGCACTCTCTCTGGAGCTTTGGACGACAAATCCCCTGGTGCCAATGATTAGTTTCTTATTATTATACACTGGTACTCTGCATAATTCCTGTCTAGTTTTATTTTTTCTGAAGTTGTTAGTTTGTTCTAGCTTGCAAAGACAACTCTATCAGGACAAACATCGGTCACCTGCTCTGGTTTCCAATTGGCAGGGCAAGTGGTGGATTCCTTTTTTGGACGAAAGTATAATAGGCGGCCACCTGTTCCGATTTCCACTAGTTTGGCGGAACAACTCGCAGGCCATTGATATGTGTCTTTTTTGTACAGTGACAACACAGTAATAGGATTTACCCCTTTTTTATTTACGAAAAAAAATATTTTTTTTGTAGTAACTTTATATTTTCTTCTTTAGAAACCTTCGAATTAGCCTTTTGATCCTTTAAATTACAATTTACATATCTCTTTCCTTTCACTTTAAGCTAAGTCACTTTTCCTTTGTACCTTTTGTACTCAAAAGAATAATAATTTTAATATTTGTCTTTTTTTTAACTTTATGGCTAACCTCCTCACTTATTTATATAAGAAATTGGGAATTGAATATATATATATATATATAACCTTGTATTTTACTTTTATATTTATACTTTAATATAAAGTAATTAAATATTATCTCCCAATTTTCAAAACACTCCTTATGAAATACTTCTCCTTCTATATCACTTGACTTTGATTTCTTCTTTTTACTCTCTCCCCAATAATATTATATATATTTTTTCTTTTTTCCAATAGTTTATTTTGGTACTTTGTAATAAAAAACCATGGGCCAATGGTTTACCAAAACCACAGGCCAAGGGAATACCATGGGCCAATGGTTTACCATGACCATGTGCCTTGTAAATGATAATTAACTTAACTAATTCCAACTATGGAATCTTTCCTTGAAACTTCGAGGTGTTCACTTTTAACTTTTTCTTTTAAATTACATTTTCTTACCTTGTAAATGGAAATTAATTTAACTTATTTCCAACTACGGATTCGTGTTTGACTTATACTTCTTCATGAACACTTTAAGAAAACTTTTTTTTTCCTTCTCCTCTTCTTTTTTTCTTTATTATGAGAAAAGAATGGACCACAAACCTCGAGTTTCTTCTTCTTTTTTCTTTTTGTCACCAACAAAATTAACTTGATCACAAATCAAACTAGACCACAAGTGCGGAAAGATCGCTCTGATACCAAATGAAGTGGATCGGGTTGTCCACTTCATGAGAACATATTGAATACATAACATAACTCTATATATCCATAATACATAATATTTTATTTAATATCAATTTTACATATTTACTTTACATCATATGAGATAGAATACGTGTCTTTACATGTAGGGAATAATAAGTCGTGTCTTTACCAAAGGTCATGACTTATCATAGACTTATCATTTGCATTATAATGCCTATTTACATAATAATTGTAACACCCTTGTTTCCCCAAGTTTTTAAATATAACTATATTGGCCAAGAGACTATAGAAAACTTGATATGTGTGAATGTTTGGTTTGATGAACCTTTGTATAAAAGGTCAATGAATGTAATTTATGTTATTAAGAGAAAATGGATAAGTTTTTCATAACTGTTGAAAGGGGGGTTTGCCAAGATAGACCACAGATTCTATGAAAGATATGGTGAGGGGAACCAATGGTTGAGATAAGCCCCACCAAACCAGTACCTTACTGGATTTTATTGCTTGGGACCAGAACCATCCTCTGACCCATGAATTAATTACCAGTCAGGTCGGTAGGTGGGAATACCTCCTCAACAGTTAATGAGGGATGGGGCAGAGCACCCATATGTAAGTCTTTCATACCTGACCACGGACGGGGGGATTCAGGCCACATGCAATCTTGTTGGGGAATGTAAGAAAGGAAGGCGTGGTGAGCAGAAGAGGACCTGGGAAGAGATGCATAGAAGGGAGACTAAGCTCTCGAGTTTAAGGAAGAACTGAGAAACGAGCGTGTTCTGGTCATAGGAAGTGGATAGAAGGGTTATGATACAAGCTAATAAATGAGGCTGGTGAGTGACTGAGGAAGTAATCAGGTAGACCTCCTTGCTTGGTATCGTGAAAACTTATTGCCAAGATCTTGTGGGAGGAGGAGAGTAACCTCCATCCCTAACTCTTGTTGAGCCGGAAGAAAGGATTCTCTCTCAAAGCATCGTGGTCTAGCTCGAGAGTGGCCAATGTTAAATCCATTAGGAGTGACTAAGCCTATGGTTGGATGGAAATAGACACTCCTTTAGCAGTCGCATCACGTCGTCTGGTTTTGATAAGTTTTTTCATACTCTATGCATTGAAATGGAATAATGGATGAATGCATGTATTTATACATCTAAGAATGGTTTTTGTATTGAATGATCAAGTTATGTGTATGCATTTATCTTCTTGTGAACTTATGCTTTTGATTGATCATCTATATGCCCCAACTTATCCCTCGAGGTGTCGTGGGACATAAACCTATAGGACGGTCAAGATAGAAAGTATTGTGTCAATCTGGCCCTGTCCGTCTGAAGAGGATATATTCTTCAGACTCTTTGTTGTGTGACCGGGATATCATGCCCAAGTCCTTAACAACTTCACGATGAAGAGATTCATGTTTAACTTGTGAGAGTTTAGAGGGACCCGTATCTCCAACACCTAGGAACCTTAGGCTAAGCCTAAGGGAGCTAAGTCCTTCTGGCTTCAGAACTCCGGAAGTCCGGGACTTCGGAGTATTATCAGTCGTAATAGTCGCAAACCAGTTAAAGGTAATCGAGAGTTACGGTTACTTGTAAGGTTGACCAGCGTTGGGTGGTTTCCCTAGTGGTTAGATGAACCAATCTTACCGGCTAAACCAGGATCCAACTCTCCATCGCGAAGTAACGCGAACCACCAATCGAGAATATTTGGGGGTTCCCTCAACCATTGGATCTAAACCGAGATGACTTTGGCAAAGTTTCACTTCGGGAGAATGGAGATGTTATAGCATCAAACTCCCCAAACGTCGAAGTTTTGAAGTAAGGAGAGTCGTAGATTTGGGGAGATCATTAGGATCCCCTCCTACCATCTGATCATTCAGGAGGAGGGACCCACACACGATACTTCGGTGAAGTCCTGCTTCAGGTGAATGGAGTGGCAGTAAATCCAAATTCCCCGAAGGCCGGATCCATGAAGTGACCAAAACCATAGATCTAGGGATCCTTCGGTTCCTTTCCTAGCCGTCGGATCTATGACAAGGTCAGCCCAGCGTTGACCACTTCGGGAGAAATAGGGGGACACTCACCTTAAGATCCCCGAAGGCCGAAGCGAAGAAGTGATGGGGACCATTGATTCGAGGGCACACTGGATTCCTCTCTGACCTTTGGATCTACCCCCTGGTCAATTCGGTGTTGACTACCCCAGGAGAAAGGAGAAGTTTACACCATGAAACCCTCGAACGCCGAAGTTACAAAGTAGTAGAGGTCGTTGATCCAAGGGTTATGTGGACATACCTTGGCCACGAGATTGAAGGGCATGAAATATGATCAGCCCAGAGTGACGTGGCATAGTGACATCACCCAGGGTGGAGTGGATCCAAGTTTGACGTGCCACGTGTCACCTAGATTTGTGCATATCACATACCCTTTATAACCATTGATACGTGACACATGTCACCCTCTGAAGGGGCCACACATCATTACTGCCTCATCCACATATCACACGTGAAACCCATTGTTTGGTCGATGTGGAGGAAGGCATATTCGAGACCCATAGGTAAGCGTCATCACATCTAGTACGTCCCTCTGCGCAAGGGTGGATCCCTTCGGGATTTGGAGACTTCGGGAATTCAGGTATTTGGGACACAACATTATGCACAAGGTGAAAGGCCTGAAGGTTGGAGCCACCTGGAGGTATTTTTGGACTCCGGGAGTTTGGGGAATTTGGACTCTGGAGGTAAATCGCGCAGGAACAAAAAGAGGTGTTCAACGTCAAAGCGTCGAAGTGTTGAAGCGTCGAATTTCTCTACAACTGATATATAAGAAAGGGATTAAGTTTGTCGTTGGTTTAGTAGGAGGATTTGATTTAAGAGGAAAACGAAATTATGATGCCCCACACCCTTAAAAGAGCATTTAGGGGTCGGGTGTGTTACAATAACAAACCTATAACATCTTATTACATAATAAGAAATGTAATATACTTTAGTTAAGCTTCTACTTCATCAATCAATTTTAGATTGAATATCCTATAAATGTTTCTATGACACTAAATTATGTTATAACACCAACATTAAATATATATTAGTTTTGATCATACTACTATGTTAATATCATAATACCTATATGCATAGGTATACAATAGCCATACAATCATTGACTAAAAATCTACAAACGAAATGTATGAGGGAATAAAATTTATCCTCCTCCTTTAAATATACATTACAACAAATTTCATAATTTAAATTGACATCTCCATTTCAATATATTTATAATTGCTAAATTGAATACATGAAATAGAATCAAAGAGCACTTTAATATTGAATGAAAACAATTCATTTGATTGAAAAAAACTTTTTTAACAAATATTGGAAAATTTATTCATTAAAATGGGCACGGTCGAGGCCACTGAGTACAAAAGCAAGGAATTGATTAACATAACAAAATTTAAGTTCCAATAGTCCATAAACTATCCAATTTTTTATATCATGTCTACAGTTCCATAATATCCTATGACTATAACCATATTGTACAGAATATGTCTGATAAAATACATCAAGTATTTTAACAACAAAATAAAATATGTCAGTCCTAAGAATGTTGCATTTATACCTCTTCCCTTTTCAGAATTTCCTCTTCTGAGGATGGCATAACAATGTTCAAATCTGGAAGCAACCACATCTGCTTCTCCTCCATCCTATTCTAGCATCCCGAGTCCATAGCCTGGATTGGTGACTCTGGCTTGACCTACCGCTAATCAAATTGTTGCTGCAAAGATTCATCATGTCTTCTCAAGTAGTCCACCTCTTCTTGAAGCTACCCAATTAACATCGGATTCTTCCCCAATGTCTCTAAAGAAAATGAGACTGTAGAGATGAGGGAATTAATCTTAATTTCCAACTTTTGATTTATAGAGAAGCTATCATCCATATCTTCCTCTACCTAGACCGAGAACCCAACATTCTTTGTTGCCATCATGTGCCTACAATTGTTTCTATATCCAACTTGGAATCGAGCCACCACACCGCCAACCACAAATCCTATCAGCTTCCCATGCAACATAATGCATCCTGAGAGCATAATGAGCCATAAATGATGCATGGGAGAGAAATCCCAGGTACCTCTTAAAAAAAATACCAAAATTCCACCAACCCAATTGGTGACTTGACCAATAGACTCAAGTCTACTATCCTCATGACCAAACCAATTCAAAGTACTTCGATCAACACTTACCAGACCAATTTCGTGAATTTTTTTTCCACCCAAGAGCCACCAAACTAACCTGAAAATGCAATTACACTTCCAATATTCTCCCCTCCTTGGAAAATTGTTCACCCAAAAGGGAATTAAGAGTTCAATCCCTGCTTTAAATGAATTGCAACCAGTCGAAGTCATATGAATACATGCATCTCCTTCCTTCTCCATATCACAACCACACTTTGCAATGACATCTTCACACAACAATTGCACCCAACAAACCTCACTAACGAATTCCATCACTAGGACCTATACTTCCAACACCTGAGCATATCCTTGAATCATTGCATCACTCCCATCCCACATTAAATCCAACGCACACAAATATGAAATAAGTCTCTGAACGTATCGCCTTCCTTAAGTTCCCATGGGGCCAAGTACATTTTCCACATGCTGGTAACCTTGTTTTCACATGCATCATAATCATGTCTAATATCAGCCAAGCCTTCACCACAAACCGAAGAGACGAGAGCTTGTCTAGTTGTGAACTTGACATGAAAAGGACACAATAAAACCTCTTATGCATGAGCCTTCCACATGCTCTCCTTGAAGGGCGTTGTTGGAGAAAGATATTTTGGGTAAGTTTTGGGAATGATGGAGGAGAAAACCACGCCACAGGTCAGTAAAGAAGAAGCACATGCGAAAGACAATTATCACATATTGAGGATTCAGTGCACGAAAGACAGAAGTTAGTTAGTAGTAGTTAGACCATTTGGTCCATTTTGTAACGAGATAAACCCTAGTAGAAATATATAAATATGTAATGGGTTATTGGGTAGAGGTGTGTGTGTGTGTGTGTGAAATCATAGAGAAAGAGTATGAGTGAATGCCATGAGTAGAGTTCGGGAGTATGATTAGAGAATAAGTTAAGTGTGCATTGTATGCGCGAAAGTCTAGGGAATTTTGGATAGAACTTATGTATTTTATATGAGTGCAGTGCACACCTATTGTAAGGACTAAATATGAATGAATAAGATAAGAAGCCAACCGTTGTGGGTGTATCCCAGTTGGGGTGAACCACATTAAATTCTTGTGTTCTGATGTGTGTGTTGTTATGATGTGTTGGTTTACTTTGTTTGTTGTGCACATGTAATAAATGCTTAATGGTTAATATGAATATGTCTATGATGGTTCCACGCACATGTTGAATGGTTAAGTAAGATAAATATGTCATATGTTATTATGTTGTTATGATTTCACTCACAGGGTATATTGCATGTTGAATTAATGTTAAGTAAGAATGAATGTTAGAAAGATCTCCATTATCTTCATGACTACAGAAGTTTGGTTCCTGCAGTCCCCATAGGTACCTTGGGTGAGACTTTACCTGCTTGCAGGTGATGCTGAAAGGGCCAGTATCTTGGTATTTGTTGGAGAATTAATGTTGAACCTCGAGTCTACCCACTACACACCAACAAATGGTTATGTTTTCAAGATTGGGATATGCAACTTAGGGGGGTGTGGAAGCCTACTAAGGAGGATATTGGACAATGGTTGGACAGGAAGGAGATCAATTTTATTGTAGATCAGAATAAGAATCCATGGATCGATGCAAAGAAATGGTTACAAAGGTATGTGTTTACAGATTTGCATGAAATTTTCTTTTCTGATTTTTTTAATATTTTAGCAGAGTGGATCCATAGATTAGTTGAACAGATCGAAAGATTTAGTACTATTTTTCTAATAAATTGTACTCATGAGTTAATTAGGCAAGTCAATTTTGTAAGCAAGCGGGTATCACGCACAGTAGATTACTGGTTGGAAAGTGTGTTGGGAGGTTACATTACTGAATTTTCCATAAATTGTACTCAATCGTATAGCGTTGTTGAAAGGAAATTCTTTAAGGGACCATGTGGAATATAACTAAACTCACTATCTGTTTGGATTAAAATGTTATTGAGAAACAAGCGAGTTATGAAAATGGAATCTGATTGCTAAGCGCCTTCATGCACATAGAGGGACTAGAGTCAGGGGGTTTACTCGGGGATGGTATGAGCGTAAAGAGGGATGAAGAGAAGGAAAGAAGAACGGATGGATTGAGGATGTCAAGAGAAGAAGAGTGTGCGACGAACGAAGAAATTGGAGTATTGCGTAGTGGTAAGAGATTTAAAATGAATAAGAAGAGGAATGTGGCTAAGAGAGAAGGGTAGCACAACGAGATCGAGGAAAGAGACACTAGTGTAATATTCCAGACCGAAGGAATTTTGTGCAAAAAATAAAATATCTTTCAGCTCAGTCCAGTAGAAGAAGATCCCACTTAGATCAGACTTTGTGTAGAACCCATGACCCCATGTGTGTCACCAAGAACTAAGGTAAGATCCAAAGATTTGTTAATTATAGTTAGTGAAGGAAGTAAATATAGTAGTAAAAGTGGTTAGAGTAGTGGAAGTAGTACGGTGAGTTAGAATCAGTTAGTGTTATCAGGAAATAATATCGTGTAGAACACAATGGCGGGGGTAGATCCTACTTTAAGGATGCTTGTCTTCCATGGAGCAGGGACAGAGGATCCAGAACAACATTTGTTCATTTGTGAGAAAATATGGGTTTTGAAGAACATCCAAGATGATGATGCAAATATTGCATAGTTGGTAAAAACATTCAGATACCACGCATTATTATGGTACATGAAATATCAAACTACTACACCTACGGGACCGACTTGAACATTGGAAGAGGTAAGACAATCTCTATTGAAAGAGTTCTAGAAACCTAAATCTGAGTCACAGTGCATTATAGAGTTGAAGGAGATCAAGAATATAGTAAATGAATCAGTGTAGGACTATGATCAAAGATTTAAGATACCGAAGGATCGGTTGACATTCAAAATTAGAGATGAACAACATAGAGAGTGTTTTATTGCAAGATTGTTGTCACACATACACTGCCCTTTGACACAACAAAAGATTGTGTCACAGTTGAAAGCCTTATAAATTGCAATGAAGTTAGAATTGTCTCCGGTAGGAGAAAATGGTGCAGGGATGGCTCAAGTGTAGTCACAGTTAACAACATTGACTATTTAGTTGTAGGAACGTGCGAAAGGAAAAGAAAAAAACAAGTCTGGCGTATCACATGTAGAACAGAAGGTCACCATAAGAATGAATGTCTAGTGTTTCAGTAGTATTTGAATACAAGAGCTCCAAATCCACTGGGGTATGGTAGGATATTTGTAAGACGATGGGTCACCACCCTACTTCTTTCCAGTTGATGTAGAAGTACCATAATACTGTGATAAACATGTTTTGTAACCTTTTCAAGTATGTTGGACATGAAGAGAAGGATTGTCGTGCATTTGATTTTATGAGAGAGCACACTACATATGCATACAAAGTCTAGGGAGAGGAATCTGAAGGAGGATTTCTGAGTTATAATACTCCAAGAGGTTATAATCAAGAAGGAAGAGGAGGGTTCATAGGCTGTAGAAGAGGAGGATTCAATAGAGAAAGAGGACCTTGTTGACGAAAAGATATGAAATGATATTACTCAAGTATTTTCATATTCTTCTTGGCTAAAGAAAAATAAATGGGAATATCACGCTATGTTTATAGCCATCGGAAATAAAATCCTAACTCACAAGTATTGATTACAAGTGCTTAGGCTAGTCTTTCTCACAATTAAAAGCTTGCTGAAAAATTCATTTTAATATGACTTTCTGAATATAATAGTTGTTGAAATAAACGTAGAGACAGAAGTAAAGACACCAAGATGATAATCAAGATAAATGAGACATAAATAAATCCTTTATTTCATTCCAATTCACAAAAGATTCATTCTTTTTACAAAATTTCATGCAGAAATTTTGGACCAAAGTCAAACTTAGACATCCCCAATGGAACATACAAAAGGCCCCGTGACATAAAATTAAAAAATGAACTCTAAAAGTTGGATCAGCTTGCCACAGATTGCTTCCCACTCGACTTTTCACAATAGACTTTGTCAGTCATGAAAACTAATTCACAAACAGACAAGTGTACACAGACTATCAAAGATAGATCAACACCTCTAAAAAACAAGTGTCTAAATGATGTAATTCATCCCCGAATCTTGTTGTCTACAATAAGACCCTGCTATCATAAAAAGGAATTAGGCTTGTGATAAATTAAGGAATGAATGAAAACTGAACTATCTCAACATAAACTCAAAGAGAAAACCTTAGTATGCTTCTTCTTATATCCTTTCTTGTTCCTCCCTTTCCTTTTTCCTTTAAGCAAATTATAATTGGTTGAAGTAGTTGAACTACCTCATTAGTTAACTTAACTAAAGAATCAACCAAATTTTTAGTTAGGGGGGGAAGTAATAATCACAATAAGGGTTATAAATAAAAAAATAACTAGTAGGTGGGACCCCTTGTGACACCCTTTAGCTCATAACAATCATAACATAACTAGTTAGTTAAGAAACACACCCCTCCTTGTGACTCCCATCATCACATTAGCATTTAACAATTTAGCTCATTGATATTTGAAATTATTTTCAAAAAATATATTACTCATATATCCAAAGAAAACATGTTTTCCAAAACTTCTGAAGTCAACTGTCATAAAAAATAAATAACATAAAAACTCAAAAACCATATTTCCCACTTTGAGATGCAATCTTTCCTTGATTGTTGTTGTCACCCTTTGATTTTCCTGAATTTTCCTTTGGTTGTGTTGATCCTTTAGGCCTAATCTCATTGATCACATGAGAACAATCATCCCTCAAATGCATCCAGGAAGACATGGATTTATCAGAGCCATTGGAGGGTGAGGAAGGGGCAGCAATGGATTTTCCTTTGTCAAGGGCAGGGTGGGCCTCAGTTTTCAACCTTATTCTAGCATGGGAGAACTGAACTGTAGAGTGGACAGGTGCAGCTTGGGTAATCTAGTTAATAAGAGGGGGAGAAGGTAAGGAAAAATTGGGTCAGCCATGATGTTTGGAGACCGTCGGGTGGACAATCTCCTGCCATCCGTCTTTTTCGGGAACCTTGGGTTGCAATGAGACATGAGGAGCACAAGAATACCAGGGGCTTGTGGATCTTGGAAGGGAGGCCTTTCAGTCCTAGGTTTGACCACTCCTTGCCCAATACAATTGAAAAATCTAGCCTGAAACAACTGGCCTAACTCTTG
Organism: Picea engelmannii; assembly: GCA_009831015.1. NCBI lineage: Eukaryota > Viridiplantae > Streptophyta > Pinopsida > Pinales > Pinaceae > Picea > Picea engelmannii. The sequence goes on along the minus strand of ML789174.1, from coordinate 470,950 downwards.
TGAGTCAGTGTCGAAGTGTATGGAGAATCTTGGCCTTCTTGGGCCTCTGTTCCAATTACCTCTCCATCAGTTTCCTCTGCCATGGATACCTCGGCTGAAAAATCTCATTCATGCATGCATGATTGATTAGAAAATAGTCCTTTTAACAACCATACATGATAACTCTTTAAAAATATGAAATAGATTTTGGCTCAGCAACATATCAGACTCGTGCAATCCAATCCATATAAATTGTTTAATCGTTGTCAATGAGCAGGGGGTGAACAAAAGTTCATGGGATATGCAAGGGGTTTGTATTGAGCTAAACATGATATAATGAGGGGGGAAATAAACACATTTACTTCTCAAAGACCACAAACAATCAACTGTAATGCAAACCAAAGAAAACATCATTGTAATCCAACCAAGAGAATGCGACTTTAAACTGCTTCAATACATAATTCTTCTTGACTGTAATTAAATTTTAGAACAAGGAGTGAAAAATGAATGTGGGAAGGCGATGGGATTGTAATTAGTGAAAAGTGAAATAATGATAGGGAAAGAGAGGGACTATTGTTCATAAAATTTAATTAATTAATCCATAAAACCATTCTGTAAAAGGAAATACACCAACCAAATGACCAATGTGACCCAAAAAACAATTACTGTGCACAGTTCAAACAATTATGTGCATTAACTTGCTCATTGTTTGAAATCAAATATTTAACACAGTGTCATCAAACAAGACATAATGCATTCCACACAACCTGTAGGGGAGTTCTGTTCTTCTCATTTATCCATTTAATATTTTAAAAAAATTCCCAAATGAATAGCCAGTCACGTAATTCCACTATGTTTAGTATCAAAAATCAACCACCTTTCGTCAACACAGACACAGAAAGCATTCCCAATTTAATCCCTCAATTCCATCTACAATTACATTGTAATGAGATCATACTGCCACAACACCTGTTCCTATCACTATTAAAATGTATGATATTCATTAAGCATACATAGTGGACAGTCAAACACAACGATCCATATTATAATTGCAAAGATCCTGACTTGCCACTTAAACACACAGACAACAATCAGCATTTAAACTCACACTGTGCTTGGAATACACATACCATTCGACAAAACGTAGAGTATTAATGTGACTGTAAGGGTTCAACCACTCTGAATTTAAACATCCATAATGATGGGCTATCAATCAATATAACGAGGTAACAATAGTATGCCCAATATCATAACACAATTGATCGAATTGCAACGAAACCATATTTGAAACCTGTGACCCTCTCTGATGACATGATCAAATAACCATATCATATACAGTGGATGGAAATGTCATAATCATCCTAATTGCAATAACCATTTGGCCATTAAAAACACATAGTCATAGTAATCATTGACTCATGTTGTAGGAACGCCACTCATACCAATGCATCACCCGCAAAGCATCATTAATCAATTGTAAACTAATGTTGAGTTAACATTTCGATAATATCACCCAAAGGGGTTGGATCCAATGGTGGAAAGCGAGGAGTTTTTCACTGTTGGGCAAGGTTCAATTCTCGTGAGGGATTTACTTAAAGCCATGGGGACACCTTAAGGTAGTGGTCGAACGTGTGGTTGCACCCAGAGATACTATAATAAATGGTATCGTGACCCATGCACACATAAGTGGATCAAAGCCCACCCCCATGTCCTTCAACCTTTTAAGTCCCCGAGGTGTAGGACAGTCGGTGATGGAGTGTGTTGTTAAGCCACTCCATGTTGTTAAAGTCACCGGTTTGAAACCTGCGGGGACAAAAAATCCAACCATGTTAAGGGTTGGTGTGGCTCAGGCTGGGTGCGATCCCCGGGTGATTTTGACAGCTTAGATGCCCTTGAGTCGTGGTTTCTCAAGCCACAGGTTAATCGCGTAGCCAACAGGTCCCGCACAAATTAACAAACAAAAAAAAAACATTTCGATAATATCAATGCAAAGGACAGTGACTGTGTATCAACCCCATTCTTCAATCAAACAATTTCAATGTTGAGCTTATCAATTAGACTGTCCTAATAACCAATTTCAATGACTAAGTACCAATAAGAAAAACATTGTAAGGATAATCAACAGAGACGAGTTAACAATAGAACATTATCGACGATGCATCACCAATTCATTACCATCAACCATGTATCCAGCATGACATAATGGGTTTCCTTTATCAAAACCGAGCTTTGAGTAATCAAGGATTGGCCCTATGGACCAACATGGGGAGACATGGAGTCGCCCCCCAAAATCAGGTGAGAACCTCTGAGACCAATGGTTCACGCACATGGTATACCACAAATGTCTTCGTAGACAGGGTGACAATTCCTGTGATAGGAGAGACTATGAACAGAGGATCCATGATCCATTTTGAGCTTGTAAGAAGACTTAGAACACACATGGTATAACCCTCGTGGGTTTCCCAATAAACCCAAGAATGCTAAGATAGGACAGGGCCAAGAAATAACAGTCACCTAAAGCAATCCCTTTGGAAAAAAAACCATCACAACCCACTGCGCAACATTAGTAACATGAACGAACTCATTCCCAAGTGAAGAAAAGAACAGTGACACAATGTGTTTCAAACCCAGTAAACCCCATAACAACAAAAGATTGGGTAAAGTGATAAGAAAACGTGGGGACGGCCAGCCAATCTGGACCGAAAAAAAATCTTTTTACCAATACCAATAAGGATGACAGAGGTCGTCACATTTTTTAACACCCAGAAAAACTGACTCCAACATTACTGCAAGGAAACCCACACCAACCATCCATTCCAGAAAAATATCACCAATTTGCACAGTTGTCAGACTTAAGGAAAGCACAAACCCATACATACCGAGTCACTATCTATTTCATAACTAGAGAAAATTCATGCATGGAAAAAAGGCATACCTATAACCAAGAGCACCTTAAAAACATGAGTTGGCTGAGCGGTTCTCCCTCTGCTTGAAATTCGGAGCCTGACCACAACAAACATAGTTGAACAATAGCCCAACTAGGGTGGCGGCCAGTGGAAAGAGTAAGGGTGGCGTGTAGTAAATTCACATCGCCTCCACCCCCAGTCAATTAATTCCTTAGTACACACCAACAAGCTTCCCTAAACTCATTCAATTAAACCATGTATCGAAACCATCACCCACTAATTGCCAATAGCGCGACCCATAATCATATTCATATGTTTCCAACTTACAACATAAATCAACCATGTTCCATATAACTCAACAAATCGCATAACTATTTGCTTATTGCTAGGGTTAACAATGACCATTTAAATTTAAATGCATGTAGCATAAGAGCATAGTCTGATCTCTTCCCTTTGCATTTTTCTTAGGTTGCTTTTATTTCTTTTCAATTTCTCTTATGTGTTGTTGCTAGCATGTTTATTGTGCAGGTGTCACGGTAAGGAATCCATGAACATATAGCAATGATAACAATGGATAACATAGGCCATTGTAACATGGAATTAGAGCCTAGAGCAGTAGAAACAACACATAGCATGCCTTATCCATCATTCAATTTTCGCAATTAGAACCAACACATAATAAGCCCAATCCATTGCCAATAAAAACAAGATTTCATCAATCATGTAAGCAGTATCGAACAGTGGCACAAACATCAAATAAGAGCCAGATATTATCTCCCAATCTACAGGGGGTCCCACCTACTAGTATTATTTATATTGTTGGCTTATAATAATAGGCTTTAGCAATACTTTGTGGGAGAAAAAAAACTCGTTGTAATTTTAATCGTCAACATACCTATTATATGTTATAATTGTAATCATCCTAGAAATTTAGCATGAGACTGGTCAAATCCCTACACAACATGCACATATTGCAGACAGCTAGACCATGTGACGAAGGATTGTCCACAGTTGATAGTGAAATGGAAAGAAAAGAAGAATGCAAATGTACAGATGATAGCAACTAAAAATCATGATGAACAACCTAAGATAACATCAGTTACATGTTTTTATAGCTCAAAATGTCACTACTATGCATTTCTTACATTGGCCTACTCATTCACACATTTTCCAACCATTTTTGTTGAGGTTCCTCTTTAAAAAACACCTTTTGTATGGTTTACGTTCCCTACTACATATGCAGTGCACATACATACACTAGTTGCATCCCTGACAACCCACTTATACTCTAAAAAGTTGTAAAAAATTTAAAAAAAAATTGCGCTTTCGGGTGGAGTTTACGAGATATTTCGGGTTGCACAACCATCTTACCTCTTGTAGCCCTTCTGAAAACTGAATAACCATGATTTTCTCCATATAAAAGGGCCCTAGGGGGGCCATTTGGATATATGAAAGAAGAGGGAAGTGAACTCTACCAAAATTTCTCCCTTGCATTTCAAGCCTTTTGCATCTCGTTCTAAGTTTTCATCCTGAGCATTCCCAACCATTCATCCTCCTTATACAATCCATCCCTTTGATGTATTGGCAAGTTAGTTGTGAGGATATCACATTGGGAATGGTGCACTTAGAGTCAAAATAGAGGAACCCAGGCAAGGTTCGTGGAGCGACGTCGACAAGATTGAGGTTGTAACTTTCCATCTTGTTATCCATAAAAGAGAATCGTCTTGTCCCAGATCTATATGTCTTTATATTTACATTTATAAATGGTTTTTATGAATATCTATACCTTTAGATGATCTTGATAGTTATGCATATGTTGTTACATTGTGTTCTTTAAAGTTGTTTCAGGCCAACATTAGGAGGAGCTCTGCAATCCAGGACTGAACAGCGACAGAAAGGGATCTACGGAAAATAGAAGGACTTAAGGTACATATTTTGATATTCTCTCCCTTCCCTTAATTATCATTAGGTCTTGTTGTATTTGGGTAGAATATAAGCATTTTTGTCTTTTAAGGCATCATGGCTCTACCTAGTCACTAGACCTAGATTAGTGGGTTTTTTCCCCATAGAAGAATTGACGACTTCACTGGGGAAGATCTCTAGGGTCTTGTTAGGAGATTCTTTTTGGTTTGAATTCCTATTTTTTTTTTGTTCTTTTTGAGTCTATAAGATTTTCTAAACACCTTCCAGGTGTTTACCATTTTTCCTGATCTGGGTGGTCACCCTGAATCTTTTATCTTTTTGATATTTTTCAGTCACATATGTGCCCTGTTCTATACCCAGCACACGTACACCTGCTCTTTGAATTTAATACAACACGTGGACATACACATTTTTCCCTGTGCACAACACGTGTGTTTGTTCTTCTGAAGAGTTTTTTTCAAAAAAAAATTATTTTCTCCGAGGAAACTTTTGGTTCCTCAAGACCTCCTAAATCCCAAAAAAATTTGTTAACTGTTGTTGGAAAAGTTTTTAAGTCTCGGATTGCTTATGAAATTGTAAAGAAATCCTTTTGTTTAGTTTTATTTGTCTCATTATGTCTTTTATCAAGGTTGAAGGTGTACTTTTAAGCTTTAGGTTCTCCTTTGGATTTTTGTGAATCCCTGCTTTCTAGCAGTGTTTTAGGACCTAATTCAGTCTCTTGTTTTTTCTCCTTCTCCCTTGGTATGCTTTGATAAAAAAATTATAGTTTTTTTGTTAGTTGCATTTCACAAGCATATAAAAAAAAATTAAAACAAATTGTAGTTTCTTAACTGCGTTGGCATGTTACTTTTACTTTGCATGTTTGTTTGGTTGTAACAACTAAGGTTGTGTTTATAAAAGAAAATAAGTTTTTACCCAAAGTTCATTGATAATTTATTTATGAAAAGGGTTGAGTAGTTTCATTTCATTTGAAATGAAAAAGTATAATAGGATAGATTGTGCATAGGATCTTGGTTTGATTTTTGAAAAGATTGCATTTTAAGAGAAAAGAGACAAATATTCATTTGTAGGATGTAGCTTTCTTTCATTTGCATCTAAAGAACAATGTTATAAAAGCTCTATATTTCTCCTTTTTTTTGTCTCTAAAAGAATACCATGAGTTTCAATACTGCACCCTTGAGTAATCAATCCACTAAAATTAATGCTTAAAGTTAAAATCAATTAGACTTTTTCATTTACAGGGTACACCAATTAGACTAGGCTTTAGGACCTTGGATTAGGTGTGGAGAGGAAACTCTCCAAGGCCACTAAACAAACTTAAGAGTCTGAGTTAAGGAGTGTTGAAGTCCAAATCTCGTAAAAGTTAGTCAGGACCCCCCTCTAACATGGGGGCTAAACACGAGGTCATGTGAGGAAAGGTAGAGGAGGTAACCCCTCCAAAGCCGAACCAATCATAGTGGAGATCATATTTAAGGGTCATTTTTTGATTTGAATATAGATCTTCATGGACCTCGAATCCATTCAAGATCCTCTTTTGTATTCCAAACCATTTTCCTTCGGTACCTTTGAAAGGCTTCGAACATAGCTATCATGCTCATATGATCGACCTGACTATTGACTATACCCACCTAGTGACTGACCGCGAGCCGAAAACCTAGTTTAGTTTTATAGGTACTCACATAGGTGACTATAGGGGGAATACCATGGTACCTAGGACAGACATCATACCACACTTCGTAGAGTATACCCAGAGGGTGTTTTCGTGTTTGAGTTACACTTGCACTAGTAAGTTTCTCTAGTGTTGGTTGGCATAATTGTTCTTCCCGCCATTTTCTCTCTTGCTTGATTTATATTTAGGGAATTTTTAGTGTGTGATTTGTGCTTCTCCCTAGATTTACCATAGAGTGTTGGTTTATCATTTCACAAAGTGGAAGATCAACATCTTTGTCTTTTGCGCAAGCTCCAAGGCCTCCCGTCGATACCTTTGGGAGACACCCCTGCCACCGCTAAGGCAAAGGTTAGATCAAGAAGGTTCTTTCGAAGCTACCGAGCCACAAGAATTTTTTCCCAATCCTATTCCTAGAAGAGACACTCTTGCACCAGAGGAGACTAGCAATTCAAACCTCAAAGTTGAAGGCTTCATGCCTTGGAACTCTCTGATAACTAACCTCTCAGCACCAGTTCGCATTCAGATAGTCCCTCATGAGGTGACTACTCATGATCGTCATCTCGTTATGAAACTAGAAATGGAAGAAAATGATGTTACCTCTATCGGGAGTCCTCATTCTCTCGTCCCGGTCACAGGTGGAGGGGGCTCCATACCCCCTCCCCCACCTTCCCCTAGAAAGAATACCTCTAGTCAAACACCTACCACTTCTGGCAGTCACACAGCATCTTCCATGACTTCAACCATTGTTCATACTTCAACCATACAGAATGTGTCTACCGCTCCTTTCTCATATGGGATGTCAGGTTTTGACATAAGTTCGACTTTAACCCACTACACTTTACATACTACTGGTCTGGGGGCAGGGAGTTCGACTACTCCCTTACAATGATATCTCAGGGAATTCTCTGCTCCATATAATGTTTTCCCTTACGATGGAGGTCATATTCCCCCTTTGTTCCCCTCACTTGGAAATTCTTTTCAGCAACCATTTGGGCCCAACGCCAGTTATATCTTGTTTAGCAGAGGGATTCAAAGGCCTCAGTCCTATAAGAATTTGGTTGGGTCCATGTCATTTTCTTTAGTTGGTTCTTTTGGGATTAATGCCTTCTCTTCATCTGTCTTTTCTCTAGGGTGCAACCCCTTTCTCAATCAATCCAACACTATGCAAGGCTTTGTACCTTCACAAGGATTGATGACAGGAACCACTTCCTTTCAAGGTCTTGGAAATCTAGGGCAGGTTTCTATACCTCTGCAAAGGATTTCGATTGGGCGTAACCCCTACCACATTCAGTGGAACCTCGGGCAAGGTTCAATTCCTATACTAGGGGGATCAACTAGGGGCAACCTCAACCAAGGTTTTTGGAATACCATGTAGGGGGGAATCCCCACTTAAGGTATTTCATCAAACTATTTGAATCCATCTACGATGTAGACTAGTATGTAGGTCCCTTACACTGGCCAAGGATACCCTGGTTTCTACCAGAACCCTAGTCAACAAGCAAACTTTTCCTCGCAACCTAGTGCCAACTAATATCCAAGTTCCTCTTTTCCTTTAACTTTGCCACAACCCAGGTTACCATTTCTGGAAACTCTTCATTTTCCATACTTGTCAGGTTGTTAAATGACCCTATTTGTCATTATCCATGTTGGCCTCCTATGCCAACTAAGTTTCCCTCGAAAATTCCAAAATTTGAAGGCAAGCTTGGTGAAGATCTTGGTGATCATGTTACAACTTTTCACATGTGGTGCTCCTCCAAATCATTGAACGATGACTCTATTAATTTTTTATTGTTTCAATGCACTCTCATAGGGAGTTTCATGAAGTGGTATATTGAGCTCAATTGCTCGAAGTACTCTTACTTTAACGATCTGGAGATGGTTTTGTTGAACCATTTCCAGCTCCTAGTGAGATACAATGTTGGAATTGAATTGTTGGCCAAATTCAAGAAAACTAAGGCCATTCATATCTCTGATCATATTCAAGAATGGCATCATCATAAGATCTTGATTAAAGTAAAGGTACCTCCTACTTTTTTGCTCAAATGGTTCTTGAAGTCTTTGGTGCCTTGTGTTTCTAGATACATTGCAACTTCCAGAGTGTTTTCTGAGGAAGAGGCTATAATGAGGGCTCAACAACTGGAATTGATTTATTTGCAATCCAACATGCTTTATGAGTTTCTTCCCGATGCACCGTGATCAACCTTTGACTTGACCAAACCAAAGTCTGGGCCTCATGCCGATGGCATCGTGGGCTCAGCACAAAATAATCCCACAGATCAATTATCCAACCAAATGCAACAATTTTCTCTACAATAGATTGTGGCCAGACAAACTTCTAGTATGGCTACCCCTGCCACCCTCACGTCGGAAGTACATATTGTGAAAATGACAAACCCCAAGGATAACCAGAGGTTCGAGGGGAAAATAAAGGGAAAAGGAAAGAAGGGTAAGCTGGGTAATGATTAAAAGGATTCTAACAATGTTGGTGAGGGAAAAAATGAAAAGAAGAAGGTTAAGTTCTTGTGTAATATTTGTGCAGATGACCACTTGACTTGTCAGTACCCTCGGATCGAGGAAGCCCAAAATATTTTGGCATAGCAGCAACATGTTTCTTTAACTAACCCTTTCCCTCAAGGACAGAATATGGCACAAGCGTCCTCATCCACAACCACGCCTAGGGGAAATCAGAGTGCCCCCACACTTAATGTTAATATTGGATCCGGAAATGTGTACCTAATGAGAGAGGATGCTCATATTCATACCAAGGCTCGTGATTACAGAATGCCTGAATTTGCTGATAAAAGCAAAGAAGCTCATGACTCATTTGTTAAGAACCAAATATCAATATAGCATAGAAAAACCTCAGAATAAGTACTCAACGCCTTGAAAAAGAGATAATTTCATATAATAAGCATCTTTGAGGGGGAAACCTCCTTTTACCCCACATAAATGTTCAAGTACAAGATGAATCCAAATGAAAATGTCTCCTTGGTATATATAGGAGACTAGGAGGTATAATTACAACTAATGGAATAAAGCCGACATAAATAAAATAACATTACTAATGTAATATGCCCCAATTAAGGGGTAATGAGCCAATATTAGGGCTTAACATGTCCCTCCCCTTGATACAAGTGTTGTTCGCAATGCTTGAGTAACTCTGGATTCTTTTGTATAAAAGACTCATCTTCCCAAGTGGAATCTTCAACCGGTAATTTCCTCCATTTAATGAGATACTCTGAAATGGATCTATTCCTCAACTGGTGAATTCTTGTGTCAGTGATGGCTTCAGGATCCAATATGATTTTTCCTTCCTTGTCAAGTTCTGGCAATATAGTTTGAACTGGGATCTTGTCGCCTATAACCTTCTTTAAGCATGAAACATGGAAAAATGGGTGTACTCGTGAAGATGCAGGCAACTCTAATTTGTATGCCATAGTACCAATCTTTTGCAACACCTTATAAGGGCCATAGTAATTTGGTGATAATTTATTATCCTTCTTGGCTTGCTTGAGGGACATCTATTTGTATGGTTGTAGTCTTAAAAACACCCAATCCCCTACTTCAAAACTTCATTCACTATGATGTTGATCTGCTTGTTGTTTCATGCAATTTTGTGCCATGGTCAGGTTGTCCTTTAAGATTTGGAGAACTTGTTTTTTATGCTCGATGTGATCCTCCACTGCTTGAAACTTAGATTTTTCTTTTAGAGAAGAAGTGATGGAAGGAGGGTGGTATCTATAGAGTGCCATAAATGGTGTCATTTTTGTTGCAGTATGAAAGGAAGTGTTATACCACCATTCTGCCAAGGGTAACCATTTAAACCATTGTATTTGTGTATCAGAGACAAAGCAATGAAGGTAGCGTTCCATACATTTGTTCACTATATTGGTTTTTCCATCAGATTGATGATGATAGGATGAGTTATGAGCCAATTGAGTACCCAAACAAGAAAATAATCATGTCCAAAAATGTCCAGTGAAGATGGGATCTTTGTCACTTACAATAATTTTTGGGCTGCCATGTAGCTTTTGAACTGTCTCCATGAATGTGATGGAAACTGTACTAGCTTTGAAGGGATGAGAGAGTGCACAAAAGTGTGCGTACTTGGTCAGTATATCAACAATCACCATGATGACACTATTTCCTTCAGACTTCGGTAACCCTATGATGAAATCCATGGAAACCTCCTCCGAGCACTGACTTGGGATGGCTAATGGTTGTAAAAGACCTGGGGTCTTAATTATTTCCACCTTATTTTGTTGGCAAACCAAACATTCTACCACAAAACTTTGAACATCATTTTTAAGGCCATCCCAAAAAAAATCCTTCTTGACTCTATGGTAGGTTTTCAAAAATCCTGAGTGCCCTCCTACTGGAGAGGTGTGCAATTCCAATAGTACCTTTTGTTTGAGCTGCGAGTTCTTACACAAATATAAGTGATCTTTGTACCATAGTTAATCATTTTTCCATATAAATGTATCTGATGCACTGGAATCATGCTGCAACCTTTGAATGAGAGTCCACATTTTTTCATCATTCTTCCATTCATCCCTTGCTTCTATTATCCAATCGGGTTGGATGATCGAGATAGCACAGAGAAAGGCCTCAACATCTTCATCCTTTCTTGAGAGTGAATCTACCACAACATTTTGCTTCCCCTTTTTATAGACGATTTCAAAATCATAACCCAATATCTTGGTTACCCATTTTTTTTGTTCTTCTGAAGATAGTCTTTGTTCCAAGAAGTATTTAAGACTATCATGATCTGTTTTGATCTTGAAGTTCCTACATATTAGGTAAGGACACCATTCTTCAATGCATGTAGTATTGGCATCATTTCCTTCTCATAAATGGGTTTGTGTAAGTCCTTTCCCTTGAGTGGCCGACTTTCAAAAGCAGGGGCCTTCCTTCTTGCATTAGGAAAGCACCAATTCCATTTCCCGAGGCATCACATTCCACAATAAAGGTTTTTGTGAAGTCTGGAGTGGTCAAGATAGGATCTTTGCACATCACCTCTTTAAGTTGTTCAAAATATTTATTTGCCTCTAGAGTTCATGAAAATGCATCCTTCTTATTTAGTTCCGTTAAAGGTGTTGTTATTCTTCCATAGTGCTGAACAAACTTGCGGTAGTAACCTGTCAAACCAAAAAATCCTCTAAGATTCTTCAATGTTTTGGGAATCGGCCAGTCCATCATGGCCTTAATCTTGTTAGGGTCTACCTTGACACCTTCATGAGATACAATATGACCCAAAT
>ML789174.1:388663-429759 GCA_009831015.1 Picea engelmannii | reverse complement strand
TGAAGAACAGATTTGCAATGTGAGTTGCATCACTGGTCTTCTGACATGGGATGAAGTGTGCCATCTTGGAAAACCTATCCACTACCACAAAGATTGAATCAACACCTCTTTGTGTCCTTGGCAACCCCAATACAAAATCCATGTTTATCACATCCCACAGCCTTTATGGTATGGGAAACAGTTGATAAAAACCCGCATTCTACTTTCTTCCCTTCGAATGCTGGCAAATTATGCATTTGTCTACAAATATTTTGACATCCGCTCGCATTCCCAGCCAAAAATATGAATCATTCAATTTTGTGAATGTTTTGTCATGACCGAAATGTCCTGCCCATCCACCACTGTGTTTCTCCTTCAACAGATCCTCCCTCATGGAGCATTTTGGAATACACAGTTGATTGCCTCTGAACAACAATCCTTCCTGGATCATGTATTCTATCCATGGGCTTCTGTCTCTGAGAACTGGATCCTCAGCTGCTTCATACGCTTCCTAAAAATCTGGATCCTCTGCTTACATATTCCTGAGATCATCAAAACCTAAAGTGCGGACTCTGAACTCCTGCAATAGCAAACACTTCCTGCTCAAAGCATCAGCAACTTTGTTAGCAGTACCAGAAATATGTTTAATCACCAATGTGAAATTCTGCATATACTCAACCCATTTTACATGTTTCTGATTCAACTTCTCCTGTTGAGTCACAAACTGCAGTGCATGATTGTCACTATACAATACAAATTCTTTGGGTATCAAGTAATGCCTCCATTTCTTTAATGTCTGTATGGTAGCATAAAAATCCTTATCATACGTGGAGTATTTCAATTTCTCTTCATTCAGCTTCTCGTTGAAATATTCTATCGGGCTGTCTTCTTGACTCAAGACTACCCCGATTGCAAATCCACTTGCATCGCATTTCACCTGAAATGTTTTCTGGAAATCCGGAAACACCAAAACCGGTTGTTCCGTGATCTTCCTTTTCAACAAATTGAAACTCTTTTCATCTTCTTCTGTCCAGTGGAAAGACTTATGCTGCTTCTTCACTGTATCCATCATCGCTGCGCTAATTCCACTGAAATTCCTGATGAATTTTCGGTAGAAACTAGCCAAACCATGAAAACTTCTCACCTCAAATACATTCCTCGGTGATGGCCAATTCTTGATCACTTCCACCTTATCCAGATCCATCCTCAACTCATTTTCCAAAATAAAAAAATCCCAAATAAATGAGTTATGTCTTCATGAATGAGGACTTCTTCATATTAATCAATAGCTTCTCCTGTTGTAGTTTCTTCATCACTGTAGCCAAATGCTTCAAGTGCTCTGCCACTGATTTACTATAAACCAGTATGTCATCCAAGTATACGATGACAAATTTCCCGATGAACTCCCTCAGGACTTCATTCATCAACCTCATAAAGTTACTTGGCGCATTTGTTAAGCCAAACGGCATAACAAGCCATTCATACAAACCCTCAGTTGTTTTGAATGTTGTCTTCCATTCATCGCCTTCTCTCATGCGAATCTGGCGATATCCGCTTTTCAAATCAATCTTTGAAAAGTACCTTGCTCCGCTCAAGCAATCCATCAGATCATCCATTCTTGGCAATGGAAACCTATACCTGATGGTTATCTTATTGATCGCCCTCAAGTCGGTACACATCCTCCAGCCTCCGTCTTTCTTCGGACTGAGTATTGTTGGAACAGCACACGGACTCAAGCTTTCCCTGACTAACCCTTTGTCCAACAACTCCTGGACTTGCCTCTTAACCTCCACAGTCTCCTGCGGTGTCAATCTGTACGCGGATTTATTTGGAAAACTGGCTCCTGGTATGAGGTCAATATGATGACTCACACTCCTGAATGGTGGCAACGAATGAGGTAGTTCATCCACTATAATGTCAGCGAACTCTTCCAGCAGTTCCTGAACTTCATCCAGTAAATCATCCACTCTTGTACTAGTCAGAACAATTCGCGGCTTCCTGACCACAAAGAATTGTGGATCCTCCTTMTTCTTAACCTCAGTAAGAAGTTCCTTTCCACTCATGAGAAGTATTGTGTTGCTTAATTCCGGCTTCACCTCCTTATCCTTTATCGGAAGCAACATGTGTGTCCTCCCATTTTTCTCTAGGGTGTATGTGTTCATTCTCCCATCATGAATCACATTTCTATCATATTGCCATGGTCTACCTAGTAATAGATGACAAACATCCATGGGAATAACATCACATAAGATCTTATCATTATATCCACCTATCTTGAATTCAACCAAACATTGTTTAGTAACAGTTACCCGGTGTCCTTTCTGTAGCCACGAAACTTTGTATGGGCTTGGATGATCAGTCGTCTCCAGCTCCAGCTTCTCTACCATCTCCGTAGATATGAGATTATCCATGCTACTACTGTCTTCAATGACCTTGCATACCCTGTCCTTGGTCTTGCAAGCAGTCCTAAAGAGTCTGGTCCTTTGGACTGAACTTTCCACCTCCTTCTCGGGTGTCAAAAGGACTTTTCGCATCATGAGCGATCTTCCGCCTTCAGTGTCTTCAGCCTCAACATCCCGCCTCTGTGCTTCGATGATGTGAGCTTATCCAATGTCCTTATTTTTCTCTGGACACTCGTAAGAATTGTGCCCATTCTTTCTGCATGTGGAGCATGTGATTACTCCACCTCTTCCTCTTCCTCTGCCTCTAGTACAAGGAAAAGTGTTGTTGTCAGCATAATCGCCTCTATGTTCATTATGTTGCCCTCTCTGTTCAACATATGGCCCCCGCTATGAGGTTCCACCTCTCTCTGCACGAGTCTGAGGTTTCTTCCATTCCTCCTTGGGCTTCTGGTATTTGTCCTGGGCAACTACTTTGCCTCTGGGCTGACTTCTACCTCGGCCCCTCTGACTCTATTTTCGGCTCAGCTTCTCTTCAGCTTTCAGAGCCATCTGATAAGCATCTTCCACCGTTCAGATGGTTACCATGCTCATCTCATCCTGGATATCATATCTCAGGCCATTCATGTATCTGGCAACTTTTTCATCATCGCTCTCCCGATGACCTGCCCTGATGTTCAGTCGATAGAATTCCTCAGTGTATTCTTTCACTGTCATCAACTTCTGTCTCAGGTTCTGCATTCTCCTGAACAGAGTAATTTGATAATCCCTGGGGATGAATTTTTCCTTCATCTTCGTGATCATCTTGTCCCAGCTCTTGATCTTATGTTTTCCCTTGCAGCGCCTGTTATCTTGTAGTTCATCCCACCACAATGTTGCATGTCCTTTTAAGCGTGTAACAGCATGCTTGACTTTCTTGTCCTCTTTGACATCTTCGTAGTCGAAGTAAGTATCCAGAGCTCTAATCCAATCTAGTATCTCCTCTACATCCAAGTTTCCCTCATAAATTGGAATGTCCATCTTCGCTCTTGCAGCCATCCTGGCAATAGCTTTGATCAAACGCTTGTTTGATGCATCTCCGACTGTAACTTCTTCCTCTCGTTCAGCCTCTATTTCACTATCAGAATCACTCAGATACCCTGCACTAGCTATGCGTCTTTGCGTTGTCTCCATGTCCTCAAGTCTTGCTCGAAGGTCTCTCATCTGTCTCTCTATGGCTGGATCAGTTATCTGCTTGCCTCTTCTTCTCTGCACTTCCCTATCCTCTGGATCAGGTGACTTCCTATCTCTCCTTGGTGGCATGGAGAATTCTCTTAGCTCTCTTACCACTTGACTTTGTGTATCAGAGTACTCCTTACCTCTTATGCCTTCCTCGCCTAAAATATACAGACAAGAATATGAAGCTCTGATACCAAACTGACGCAGTGTCGCACCCACAGGCACGCCTGGTCATAGGATCTTCTCTTTCCTTGGCCTGAAGAACACTAACCGGTCCTTCTATTTCCCTATCGGGAAATCTGCACCCACATATCTCATTGCGCAACTCCCCCTCTCTTTACTTATCGGGGAATCGGACTTCACAACCTTGTGAGGTCAGTGATCGAGCGTAGGACTCTCGAATCTCCGAGACCCGATATGAGTCAATGCTGACCCTTCAGTCCCAAACCCCGATACAGTGTGCTACATGTCCACCACCAACTCCTGTGGCCCCACACTGTACTTTTATCCATCGGGATATCGTGTATCGCGATTTCGTGACTCCCGTTACCAAATCTTCGATTCCTTTCTTACGAAATCCCGATAGGCAATTTCGCGAATAATCCAACGCCCCTGGCTGGCTTGGATCAACGGCTCTGCCCCTTCTGAGCTTTAAATACTATGGGAATATCTGCAGTATCCCCCTGCACCCCCGCGAGATCCAACGGCTCACGGTGATTCACTTATTTTCCCTGGAAGATATCGACCGTTCGTTCTTCCTTATGCAATCCACGAAATGACTAAGTGTTCTTCCACAGAACTTATCCACCTGCGTGCAAACTTGCGATGCTTCTTGCCAACCTTCAAGGCACAACTTTTCTATGCTGTCCTTCAACAAATTCGAAGGTCCTATCCCTCCTGAGCTTTTCCCCACGACCTCAAGTCCTGCAAGAAAACTCTTGCACGCACTCATTGCGGCAAACCTTCAACAACATCGAAGTGTTGAAGTCACTTGACTCTGCGCACACTTGCAGCAGCAGTCTGTCAAATGCTTCACTCAGGTTCGCAACCCTGAGACTTTTACCCAGCCTGCGCACTCCTTGCACGGCTCATGTGCCCAACTGCACTTCTAGATGAATGAGAACAAAATCTATCTCTATCTGAACCCTCTGTCAACGCACTCCTTGCAGACACTTCAACTACACTCCTTGTAGGAATTCTCTGGCTCAAATAGAGAAACAATTGAAACTCATTCCATCTCCCTCTCAGACTTCAATTCATACATGAAATCACATACACAGCATATAAAAGAAAATGTACAGGAAGCAAACGTTCATGAGCCTATCATTCAGCACCAATACACAGAGAACAACACAAACCATGAATTTGAATCAAAGCTTTCTATTAATTCAAATGTCTGTACATGGGTGTTTTTACACAGCTCTCTTCTTTTCTTGCTCCAAATGCTTCTGAATAATGTTACAATGCACAATGAGGGTGTCTATATCCCGTTTCCCTCTTGTGCTCTACAACTGTCTAGTCTAGAATTAAATTCTATCTACTTTACATTAACTATTTTAAATGCCATCTACCTACTAAGTATGAGAGATATCTGCTCAAGGTCCATTTACAATATACAAGTGCACCTCATCTTAATGGCTCATTTAATATTTGTGCAACAATTCCAAAGTGTTTCCAAAATTTGTGTTGGCTTGTCCAGTTGTCCTCCGCTTCCGCGCTGGCTCGCTTGATGTGTTGGTGATGCTCCTGCATCAAACTACAGTTGTGCGCTTCATATTTGATGACATCATAACCAGTTTTGGATGCCCAAAGATCCTTATGAGTGATCAAGGAACACATTTCAGCAATAAACCAATTGAATCCCTGACTGAAGAATTTGCAATCCACCATTAGAAGAGCACGTCGTACCATCCACAAGAAAATGGGATAGTTGAAGCATTCAACAAGATCTTGGAGACAGTGCTCATGAATATTTTCAGTGTGAACAAGGATGATTGGGATTTAAGAGTACCAGCAGTACTTTGGGCCTATAGAACTACTTGCAAGAAACTAACAATGCAGACCCCTTTCAAGTTGGTATATGGTCTTGAAGCTGTTGTTCCAATGGAATATTTGGTACCAAGCCTAAGAATTGTTTCCTTTACAGATATGGACGACTTGGGAACTATTCAAGAGAGGCTTGCATAATTGGTTGAACTAGAGGAAGATAGACTCATTGCAGGATTCCATCAGCAGTTTCAGAAGGAAAGAGAGAAGATCTATCATGACAGGCATATCAAGAAGAAGGCATTCAAACAAGGTGATCTAGTATTGGTATATGAAAGCAAGTTCATAAAACATCCTGGGAAGTTCAGAACGCATTGGCTAGGGCCATACAAGATCGCGTATGTTACAGAGGGAGGAGCTACACAATTGAAAACATTGAATGGAGCATGGAAGGAAGGTTTGGTGAATGGGAGCCGATTGAAGTTGTACTATGACAACCAGTTGCCTCACAACTCTCATTAAAAACATGAAGAAAAGGGTCTAGGTACCAGGTGTAGTTGAAACTGGGTACTAGACACAGAAAATACAGTCTGCACAAGGGAAAAGAGGAGGCATCGAGCAGAAAGTAGAGGTTGCACTGCGCAATCTGGAGTTGAAGTAAAACAGGAAGCTCAGATATGAAGTTCCTCAGGATGAGTCACAGGTGAGTGTTGGGGGCATGTTGGCCCTCGGTTATGGAAGCAAACGAAGATCAAGGAAGAAAAGGGAGAATGCGAACTTCGCGGAAGAGATAGTGACTATTACTAGGTCAAACTGAGCAAAAGAGAAGAAAATATGGAGTGAATCAAGCTAGTGGATGAGGATATCAAGGATGATAGATCAACAAGAAAGAATGATCGTGGACAAATCAACAAGTGGAAAAATCCATTGTTAGATGCTTTGGAGCACCACGCGAGAAGGAAGGAAAGACAGGCTGGTGAAGCCCTGAAAACACGGGTCAAGTTGACCTAGGGTTTAGACACCTGTGGTTTTGGTATCTAGGGTTTTGGACACCTAGGTTTCGGCCTAAGGATGTCGGTAAGCTATTGTAATGTATAAATAGAGGTCTAAAGGACCTAGTTTGGGTGGGTACGGTATTGTTGGGTATAGTTGTATTGATGATTAAGAGTGATTATTGTTGTGTGAGAGAGAAGTGCTAAGTGTGAGAGCCTTCTGGTATTGTAAGATCTTCAGTTGGGTGTGAAGATCGATCCTACAGTTGGGTGCACAGGAAGGGGAGAGAAGGAGAGGAGAAGAAAGAAGATCTGCTAGCTAAGAGTGTAGACAAGAACTGTATGCTTCATCCTAATATATTATAAAGCACAATTCTGTGGACGTGTCCCTAGAGAGAGGGTGAACCACATATATTTTTTGTTGTGTGTGACTGATATTCTATCTCTATCATTGATATACTGTGATTGCAATACTATGTTAGATCTGATAAGTAGATGTGCAGAATAGATCTAAGTTGATAAGTGATATATGAATGATGTTTTGTTCTTGTATTAGATCCACTTGATATTCCCTTTGGTTGTAGACATATATGTCCTGCAACCCCCTCATAACTGCGTCAGGTGAGACTGCATCTGCTTCGCAGGTGTTTCCGAAAGGGCCAGTAGTTAGGGCTTGTTGGTGCGCTCTTGGAGATGAACCCTGGGTCTGCCCCTATGCCAACACTTGTTCCTCCTTTATAATGTAGCATCCTTTTATTCTTTTTCAATCTCATTAAATATATGAAAATATATATATATATATATATATATATATATATATATATATATATATATATATTCCAAAAAGAGGGGACGGGAAAACATTCTCTTTTACTGGCAATCTAGTCACCCTTAGACAAAGCACATCCTTTAGATTGTTCTGCAAAGCATTGGGGTTTAGTATGGCCTTAGGAAGTTGTTCTCATTACATATAGTTGTGTTCTCCTTCATTTGGTTACTATTCCAAACATCTGGAGAGTTTGTGGTTCCTCCTGTGCCACCGACTTATGTCAATAACATGTTGCCTGAGTCTTTTCATATGTTGTGTTGGAAGATTGGTTGTTTTCATTGATGTTAACCCTAGTCATGGGTTTTGGACCACAAGATTGATAAAGGTATTTGGATATGAAGGACAATGCACATGCATATACAACACTCATGAATGGATAGTATACATCATGTTGTTTCCGATGGTATGTGGCATGTCACTTTGATTCTCATGGTTGAGGAGAAATGATTTTTTGAAGATGACAAAGTGAACTGAAGAAGGAAGTACATGTAGGCCCTGAACATAATTAAAGAAAAGAATTACAAAATAAGAAAGTGTCAGGTCGGCCCTAATGTTAAAATAAAGTGACATAAATGGTATAAATAAACATTATTATACATTCATTTTGATACAAGTCAAATTTCAGTGGAAATAAGAAGTAAAGAAGGCCGGATTTCAAGGGAGGATGAAGTCTTTTGGTGATGTGTTCTAAGGTATGTTATTTTCAGGTCATATTACCATTTTTTCTATAAAAAAATTTATTGAACGATTCAAATGGTGAAATCGCTATGGTATTGAGAAGACATATCAAGGTACCTCTGGTAAAAATTTCAGCTCTTGATTCGCTATAATTATGGAGATACACTCTGTGGAAGATAGGGTTTGTGACCAGTCCTGAAGCTAGACAATAAACAGGTGTTATGGGTAAAACAGTCATAACTTCTTCATCGAGAATCCAAATGATGTGGGACAAATTTCATTGGAAATCATACGGACTGTAGTTTCTTGTGTTCAAGTTTCAAAATCGGATGTTAAATATTGAGCGTGGGGCATTCTACAAAAGTTTTGTCTCCTGAATAGACCAGAATTAAATAAAGTCTACCATTCTTTCTATAACTTCATTTTGGGGAGGATTCAAGAAGTGAAACTTGGAGGAGTTGCAGAGAATACATTGAGTACTATTATATATAGGATCAGAGTACTCCAATAATTGAATAATTGCAGAAATTGAAGAAGTCTCAGGAAGCATTATCAGGTTCTATGTGATGATTGTTGATGGTGATGATTTAATGTAAAGTTTTATTATATCTCATATATTCTTGGGTGGAAGGAACAGGCAAGGATGGAGAGTTCAACTCTCTCTTGATATTGGAGGATTGTATCTTATTCTTAGAGGTTTATCCCTCCCTTTACATTTGGAAGTTGTAGCTACAAGTGACAAACTTCGCGAAGAAAATTCTATGGTCAACTTCGAGAAACAAAAAACACGTGATAGCAAACAAAATCTAGGAAGCAATCACTAGGCAAACAAGACCTTCTAATTTCGAAGCCACTAGTTGGTGATGAAATCCAACGTCGCAACAACAAGACGAGAGCGGGTGGGGCTAGGGTGGAAAAGTTATGCTGACGACCTGCTTAACGGACTTACACCCTGGTGCAAGCTCCCACACATAATCGTGGGTATACCCTCCAAGGAGCCCGAGTGAGTTTGGTCAACGTCAATTCCAGGTACCGTGAAGAATTTTCCCTCCACAGTCACCTCGGGTAAGAACCTAGAGAGATATGCACTAAAGTCACCACCAACAACAATAAAGCCTGGGGAAACAGTCGACAGTCTGATCCACACGCAAGGGCAGGGTATCTAGCCCGAATTCAACTCAAAAGGCTTCCACTCATCATTGTGGGTATACCTCCTAGTGATATCAAATATCTCTACACTGATATCAACAAAGCAGGGTGAGTAACTCTACCAATATCAATGCAACCTCGTGCTTGACCCTTGTGTGAGAAGGGCTTCCCAGGACAAGATGTTGCAAATGGAATTTAACACTCCCTAACACAAGATGCTATTGTTTTTTTTATGCTTTTGGAGAGTGTATCTCTCTTCCTACTCCAAAGCACTAGCCTAGCTAAATGTTGGTGTAAAAGATCCCTAGAAAAGAGTTACTAGATAAATTTTATGATTACGTAGTGTTATTAAAGGTTGTTGTTTACTCAAAGGTAACGGAAATGAAACTTATGTTTTATGACTCTAACCCAACCATGCAAAGATGAGAATGAAGTGTATCACTTTTCGTTCAATGAATCCTATATATGGGAGAGAGAAAAATTTCCAGATCAACCGCAAAATTTGATTTTTTCAATGTTTTCTAAAAACAAAAACAAGTTTTTTGAAAAAAAAATTGTTGTTCACTTCCAAAAAGGACCCTCACTATGCCAATGAGAGTACAGAAAATCAAATCAATGAACAAGAAAATAACCCAATCCACTCTTTCAATGAAAGCAAAAATAAAGAGCAAACCAATGTAGTCTTTTCAAAAGAAAAGGAAAAATGATCTTTCAAACCATAAGCAGATGAGAAAACCAAGTAAACTTAACTTTCAACCAATCACTGGATCTTAACGAATCAAACACACTCAAAGTCTGAAGTCAGAGAGAATGGTTTGGCCAAGAAAAGCTAAGAAACGAAAGTCAAGTCCAAAATGACAAGAAAATCTTTGAAACCCTAAAACTGTTCAAGCACACAAACAAAGACAAGAAAGCTATCAATCAGAGGTCCAAGATTTGCATAAGAGGCAAACAAAATGATCTGAGCAGTTAAAAATACCAATATCAAATCCAAATTTTTGAAAAAAGATGTTCGCAGGCAGGCAATATAACACAGTGTGAGAATCACTGATTCTCGTAGGTGACCCTTGAGCAGGGTGCGATAACCTCACACTGAAACCTATGGGCAGAGTGCGAACTCTACCAATTCTCGCAAGATGATATGAAGTGCAGTGCGATAATTCCTGAACATAAGAAAAAATTTGAAAAATGAAACACAATTCAAATAGGCTTCTGGACCCAGAAGGTCTATCAGGATATCCTGAAGACTCAGAGACTGATAAGATAGGAAAAAAGTGAAACCAGAGCAAATGGCCATAGAAAAATACAAAAAGCCACAAAACAAATGGGATATTCCCCAGTGGAGTCGCCAATTTTGTTATTGGATAAATCCGTAAGTGCGGACACAAACCGATCTCCCTAGATCCACCTGGATCTAGAACAAAGCAAGACAGAATATGACTCTTTCCCTAGATTTTAACCATTGAATTAAATAGGAGGCAATAACAAAGTACATACCTTATGATCGCTTCCTATGGTCTTTGTTGCTCCCGCTTTGCTCCAGTGCTCTCGTACAGTCAAGACCAAAACAATACAAACCAACCGAAGTGAAGAAAGCGCAATTTATTCAACAATGAATCTATGTATATGATCAAGGAGTTATACAATAAAGTGGAATTAGCTTTATGGGAAAGGGACATATTACTGTATCATATTGATGGAAAGTAAATATTACAACCTGATCCTTGATGTTGCAAACTTCCTTTCGATGGCCCTTGGCTCCAACACACACACTTGCTCACTTGCATGAAGAAGATCAACCACCTTTGATAAACTTGTTGGAGTTCTTAGCTACTCTAGCATCAGTCCTTCACACAGTCTTTCACTAATTCTCCAATGAATATTTCTTAACCTTGTTTGCTTCTAACTTTTTCCATGAGAATTCACTCAATATATAGGAGAGAATGAATTGGTTACTTGGATAAGAATGATCCCAAAATATCAGGGAATCTAGTACTAGGATAACCATTCGAATGCCATCTCATCCTTCTAGAAGATTCCCTTCTAGAAACTTTGACAATTCATCTTTTTCCTTGCTTTAGAAAGAGTTTGCACCCTAGAAGTTAGACACAGTGCGAACTTCTTGCACCCTGGCTTAAGGCAGCCTGCGAGAATCATGCATTCTCGCAGGCAAATATACTAGCAGCCTGCGAACAGTTCTCAAAAATGTGATTTCTGGAAAAAGATGAAGGTAACTTTTCTCAGGAGAAAGTTCCAATGAAGAGCCTGAGTACACCATCATCAATACATCATCATGATGACCAAAATCATGGGTAACAGAATGCCCCCCAAAGTATGAGGTTGGAACCAGTGACAGCCGATATACTTTGTAAGTTGTATGTGTGTGTCGGGAACCAGGAGCACACCTAATCGAAAACCTGCAAACAACCAAGCATCTGCAGAATATCATATATACCAATTATGAGGTAGGCATTCCCATACTCAGATCATAGACTGATGACATTATAGACATGGTTCATGGCCACCAATCTTACACTGTGGATCCATGCCATCAAAATATAGCATAGCCATCAGAATACACTGTGGATCTATGCGAAAAATTTCAAATCAAGACGACATAGCCACGAAACATACACAGTGGATCTATGTGTCGCAAATTATACATACTCCATCGCAACCTGGATCACAAATATAATATCCAGGGTCTTCAATCTTGTCACCCAAAGTATGAATCTAACCATGTGATTACATGTGTTGAAGTCGAACATGGCAGAAACCACTTGATTACCGGTCATTAATGAAACCGTTAACAAGTGCGAGGGAAATCACCATTGATGTCAATGACTCCCAAGGTACCATAGTACAATCCATCGAGTGTGAATAAATGAGTTGAAGTCGAACGTTAGATGGAATCTTTCAATCAGGGGTCAATGGTGTAAACCCTCTGTCGAAAGCGAGGAAACCTGCCATTGAGGCATGCAAGCTCCAAGGTACCAAATAATTTCTAAGTTTTGATTCCGGATAATGAGCTGAAGTCGATGGAACAAAAATCGTCACAGGAGGGCCTTGATGTATCCCCCATTAATGACACAAAATGAGTAACAATGTTGGAAGGTGAAACAGAGCATTTTGGAAATTGGACCGGACTCAAGGAAGGCCGACACGGAAAGAAATGGACAACTGCAGATGGTCGACTCAAAATAGGTTTCAGATGGACTTCTCTTGAACATATGAATGACACGACCAATGATTTGGCAACATTGACTCAAAGACGACACAGGGAATGACCTTGTAGCAAATCGAATGAGAGACAAATGGATTTCCCAAACCGGCTTCAAATGATGAATAGGGGGTGTCATGTTCAAGAGCGACACTTACTGTCAATCAATACGAAAATGAAACATATCCCTTTCCCAAATTTTCCCCCACCATTTCTGGCGAGTACCTCTTTATTTTTATGCAAGCTTGAGGAGGATAACATATGCTTGTGGATATAAGATCATCCTTTGGACGAGTCCCTCAGAGTATGTTTAACGAACCCTAAGAAGGAGTGGTTCGATCCCATCACGGGTCTGTCAATGTTTGTTTAATGAGTCCAGAGATAGAAAACTCGAAGGTTTTTCAAGATTATAGAGTTTGGAAAAACACTTAAAGGGAACTCTCTCAGTTCCTTTTTCGTAAAATAGTCTAGACGAGACCGAAAAAGAGATAAATTATCGCTCACCAGATGCTTACTTCAAATACTTTATCGAGCGTGAAAATAGTAAGGTCGCTTGGCGATCTTTTCATGTTTAAAGAGTCTAAAAAGAGCTTAAAGAGGACTCCAGGGGGGTTCATTTTTCGTATAACCTTGTGAGCCCAAAAAAGTGATAAAAGTATGCTTGATCACGTTCTCATGTATTTACGAGCGCAAGAACGGACAAAAACGACGCTCGAGGTTTTATGTAAAAACCCTAAAAACAATCGAAACACACGATGTAAAAATAAAAAATATGTCCATATCCCGATATTTAATCATCCAAGTCATCACACCTACAAGAGTTACACTCATCATAACATTAGTGATTAGGGTTTAATTGATAAATAATTATAAAAAACCCAAAATGACATAGTAAAAGTAAATAAAATAAGTAAATACTCTTTTTTACCATACCATTTTACATTTTCACTATTGAGCTCAACAAACCCTTTTTTTACCCTCTGAGTTCGGCGTTAATTTGCGGGAGCTACGAGAGACCATTCAGTGAGCCGTCTACGACATTAAGGTAAGCTCCTCGTCCTTGAAATTTTCATGGTTTTATTTTATCATTTCATTGGTTAAATTTCCATTTTTAAGATGTTTTTCTAGGCCCTATATGCGCGTTGTCATTCTCGCAGGCAGCCCATACGGGGCCTGCGAGAATGATGCGTTCTCGCAGGTAATCCTGAAGCTACCTGTGAGGTTCTCGCACTGTGCAAATGGGGCACCTGCGAGAACCGCAAAACCCAAAAAAAAAAAAAAAAATTAACCAAATGAAAAAGATCTAAAGCATGAAAAAGTTATTAATCCTCCTTTTATGTTCCTTGTGCAGATAATTGGCCATAAACATGGTGCTTGAGTGGCGTGAAATGGAACATGAAGAGGATAATGCAATGGCTGAGAATCATCCTCCTACCATAGCTTCATTGAGAAATTATGGGCTCTTGAAATACTTTCACATCCCGGGCATGAGGGCCCAAGTCAGACTACTAGAGTACCTGGTCCATATGTGGGACCCAGATCAGTAGGTTTTTCATGTGGGAGCACACACATTGTCCATAGACATTGAGGACATATAATTTTTGACTGGATTGTCCTGACGCGGATACTATGTCAACCTGACCGGTAGTAGAGGCGGTGGGCTAAAGATGAGTGAGTACTGCAATCAATACTACGTTCTCGAAGCTGAGAGGAAAAAAGGAAAAGTGGCTATCTGGGGGGTACAAGACTTGACTCTCCGCACTATCCTTTTTACTATAGATCAGATGGCTGGGAGTTCTTCTCCTCATATGGAATTATAGAGATACTTCCAGTACGCCATCGAGTGTACTAAGCCTCGAGTATTCAACTGGGCAGATGTTGTGCTTCGCAGTATCAAAAAACAATTGACCAAGTGTAGGCGAGCTGACCTGAAGCAATTCGGGTATGGATCGTTGTTGGTGTCCTTCTTCCTTGAGAGGGTCCCCGTATTTAGACTACAGGTGGAGTGGAACATACCGGGTCCCAGGGATCCAAGGATGTTTAGATGGTGTTGGCTCATGGCCCAGCACGTAGTAGGACCAATCGTCAAGTACGATGATATTTTCTTTGACTAGATTCAAACCCAGATGTTGATGGTCGATGACTATGTGTATGTCGGGTTGGATTTCCGAGGAGATCCAGATTTAGCACTGCCAGAGGATACTCAGTGGGGTGACCTTGGTAAGAAGTACACGCATTTTTTCTTTTCAAATGTTTTTTGTGAATTTTTATCATATTCAAATGTTTTTGGTTTTATACATTCATCCAAAGACTAATACAAAATCATTTGTCGATAACACAGATGTTGGACCTTATAGACTTCCCGGCACTTCTCCCATCCAGCAGCGAGGAGAGGTAGCGGCATCACCACAGTATGCTAAGGATTATCAAGTAGTGGAACAGAATCTAGAGGGCCTTACTGCAGACATTCCAGATATGACTCTGGAAGAGGTTCCACGACGCGATCAGCGTCATACTGTAGGGGTATCAGCAGCTATGAGTCGATTTCTCCGTAGGGTAGCTAGGGCAGTTGTGTGTTACCATGAACGTCATCCATGACGTCACGTTGTAGAAGCTACAAGCTTCAATTTTTGATATTTTGGTCTTCGGACAAACTTTTTGTAAAAACTCTTTTGATCATTATATATACAGATGGCTTCTACCGGTTTACTTTATATTGTGTGAATTTTTATGTGTTTGATTTATAAATGGTTCAAATTTATGTCCAATACATAATTAGCCAACGCATTTGTTAATGTATTAAGACATCTAGGAATATGCTGATATTCAATGTGATCAAAATAACGTTCCAAGAGGCAAATTCGCAAATACACCCGTAACAAAGTAGGACTTCGAATAGAGTAGATATTACTTAGCTGTAGTACTACAAGTTGCAAGTCAAGCCGCACAACCAAATGACGAATTCCAAGCGAGATAGCATCAACCAATAATTCAATAATTGCGTTATACTCTGCAATGTTGTTGGTCGCACGGCCGAGGCACACACCTCGTAAAGATACAAGTTCGTCTGTTGGGGCATAGATTGCCCACGCAATGGACGCAAAGTTCAGAGTACTATGGCTAGCGCCATCAACGAAGCCAATATAGGGTAGCGAAGACTCCGACATCTGGAAATCAAACACAACGTCACATAATGGCAGAGACCAGATAACGACAAAAGAAAACTATAGTAACACACACAAAGTATGATACATTAAAATACATGTACTTGTGCACAAATGATTTATGCATAGTACTTCTTCAAGTACAACCCATTCCTGGGTTCACTCAAAGGGATACCATCATAATCTACCAGCTCATTTGCTCCTTTTTCCAAAACTCGATGAAAAATATAAGGACCTCACCACATGGGTTCAAATTTCCTAGCTCCTAACACATCTTGATCTTGTTCATAGAGAAGAACAAGATCACCTTTAGAAAAAATCCGAGGCTTGACATGCTTGTCATATTGGGCCTTTACACGCTTCTTCTAAGCTTCTATGACTAGGGTGGCATCACGTCGAGTCTCGTCTAATTGCATTAGATACAATAGACGTTCTTCTTCATCAGAAGTGTTGGGTAAGAGTTCTACAGCTAGCTTCAGAGAGGGTATCTCGCATTCTATAGGAAGAATGGCTTCCACACCATAGACTAACCGAAAAGGCGTAAACCCAGTAGCGGATTTGACAGATGTCCGGTAGGCCCACAATGTCGAAAACAACATTGTGTGCCAACTTGTTTTATGAATTCCTATCATCCGTCGGAGCATATTTATTAGAACTTTGTTGATTGCTTCGACCTGACCATTAGCTTGTGGATAATAGGGCGTTGAGTTATCATGACGAAGACCCAACTTTTCCGTAAGTTCAGACATCATAAAATTCTGAAAGTGGCTACCGTGATCAATGACGATAGCTTGAGGTGCACAAAAACGAGCTATGTCGTGATTAAAAAGAAACAACGCTGCGGTCTTTCCAGTATTATCGAATGTCAGCATCGCCTTGGCCCATTTTGTAAAGTAATCAATAGCTACAATGATGTAACCATGCCCCCCGGCCGAGTGAGGGTGACATGTCATGAAATCGATGCCCCATTTTTCAAAAGGACCAACTGAGACCACAAGATGAAGAGGAGCAGGATGTGACCGAATTTTCTAATTGTAGGTCTGGTAGGCATGGAATTTATGAACAGTAGTAATGCATTCGTTAAACAAAGAAGGCCAAAAATATCCTGCACGTAAGATCTTCTGGGCAGTAGCATACCCAGACATATGACCACCACATGCTCCGGAATTGCAGTCATTCAGAGCTTTCTCGGCTTCTTCAAATGTTAGACAACGTCGAAAAACAGAGTCAATTCCTCGACGGTAAAGAGTATCCCCGAGGATAATGTATTGACGTGCTTGACAGCGTATGCGACGTCGTTCAGTACTAGACAAAGTAGGCTGGAAAGTCTGGGTTTGGAGATATATAATGATATCCCCATACCAAAGATCGTCAGTGCTAATAAGGAAAAGAGATTCATCGGGTAATGAATCTACTGCTACATTTTCCGTTGCAGAATGAGGAAAATCACATATCAACTCAGCAAAAACTAATGACTTCTTAGACTTAGTGCGGTCGAATTCCAAGTCAAACTCCTGGAGTATGACAATCTATTTGGAGTACTTTCCCCCAAGCAATTGACGTGTCAAAATATGTTGCAGAGGGTTGCAATGAGAAATCACCGTAGTCTTACGTGAGAGGATATAATGCCGAAAGCGTTCGACAACTTGAACGGCAACCAAGGCCAGTTTTTCGACATGTTGATACTTGATTTCAGTTGGTGTGAGACTTTGACTCAAGTAGTAAACAACATGTTCGTCGTGTGCATCATCCTCTTGGACGAGAACCATGCCTATAGTATACTCTGAGGCAGCAAGGTAAAGGAAATAATCGCGACTGTAATCAGGAGGAAAGAGAAGCGGAGCTCGCTTTAGGGACAACTTTAAAGCTTCAAAAGCATTGTTGGAAATGGTATCCCAGACGAACTCAGAATCTTTCTTTAATAGCCGCGTAAAACCACAAGTTATCTCGACGTAATTAGGAATAAAACGACGTAGAAAGTTTGCTTTCCTCTGCAAAATTTGCAACTGGCGCAGTATAGAAGGAGGAGGGAGATTAAGAATCGCCTCAACCTTAATAGGATCCACCCGGATCCCTTGACGTGAAACGATAAAACCTAGAAGATGACAAGATTCTACGCAAAAAATGCATTTATGAGGATTTAAACGTATACGATAGAATCGACAACGAACAAAAATAGCCCGGAGGTGGGTAGGGTGATCGACTCTGCACATAGAATGAGCTGGTAAATCGTCCAAATAGGGTTGAACGATATGCTTAATGTCATGAAAAGCATAAGACATTACACGTTGAAAAGTTGCACCCACATTCTTAAGTCCGAAAGGGAGTTCCCTATAGGCAAAAGTACCCCAAGGACAAATAAAAACATTTTTATGTTGGTCCTCGAGAGCAATGTTAATTTGATTATAGCTGGAGAAACCATCCATGAGAGAGAAGATTTCACTTCCAGCGCAGTCATCGACAATCTAATCGACAAAGGGGGTAGGAAAATTGTCCTTGGGACAAGTTTTGTTAATATCCCTATAATCAACACAAACACGAATACTGCCTCCTTTCTTGTCAATCAGGACAGTATTGGAAACCCATTCTGTAAGAGCCACTAGATAAATAAAGTCGGCTTTTAAAAAAAATTCAACTTCAAGCTTTATAGCAGCCGCTTTACGGGGATGAAGCAGATGAAGGCGTTGCCGGACAGGTTTAGCTCCAGGGTACGTCTTTATCTCATGTACAACAATAGCAGGGTCGATATCGGGCATCTCTTCGTAACTCCAGGCAAAGATGTCACGAAATTCTTTGAACAAAGACGTATAGGTGATGATTTCGTCAGGGGAACATGAAGCTCCAATATGAACATTTTCGACTATCCCAGTTTTAATGGATATGTCAATGGGAATCATGGGCGAGATATTACTTAAATTCCCTTCAAAAAACACATCGTGTGAAGACGTGGGAACCGTCGAGATGACAACAACAGTCGACGGAGTCGAAATTCGTTGATAGTTCTCAAGAGTCTGTTGTTCCAAAAAAAAGTATGGAATGATGATGTCCATCATACCAAGGGGCGTACTCCATGACGGATATTATCATCTCATCAGTGGGAAAAATAACACGAAAAGGATCAGGAGACAACTCATCAAGAGAAGGGGTAGAAGGTGTTTCCAATTGAATGGATTGATAAGCAGACTCAACCGGACTTAACGGCATGACATCGCCGAAACGAAAATGATCTCCAGGGTCAGGGACAATCCAAGGGTCATGTGACACAGGAAGTTCATGAGGCACGGTGGAGATCGTGTTGATAGAAGCAACTGACGGACGTGGAACATCGGGCAGTGGAATGGGAAAAGTACCCATTAACGAGGAGTCCTTTAAAAGGCCTACACCGACATTCTCATAACCTGGCGGGGTTTTAGCAATAAACGGAACGTTGCCAGTACATGTATCAGAGTTGAAAAAGGCAAGTTGGTCAACGGTAACAACATTTCCTTGATGAGGAAAACGTACTACACGGAAAAGTGTTGACACAACAGCGCGCATGGAATCGATCCAGCTACGGCCAAGAAAAAGATTATAATCAAGGGGAGCGTCAAAGACTTCCACTTCAATTTGGACCGTTTTACCTTCTAATGTAATGGGCAATGAAGGAAGAACACCGTAAGGCTTAAAACCAGAGCCATTGAAGGCTTTAAGAGTGTTTTTTGATTCATTCAAGGGAGGAGATCCAATGGCTTTCCAACAAGCAAAAGACATTACACACGTTGAGGCACCCTCGTCGATAACAGTTCGGCAAATGTTCTTGTCAGAGACAACAACCTGTATCTGGAACGCAAGTTGAGGGGGTAACCTTGGAATGTGATCATCCAAGTCAAAGACTATGAGATTCGTATATGTCGGGTCAATTCCACCTATAGCTTTCAACAGGGCCTTCCGTTGTGTAGGACAAGACTGAAGGACTTCAAGGGCTGACATCGCTGAAGGTGCATGGGCTAGATCTTCAACAATGTTGTAGTTCTGGGCCGCACGAGCATGAGGATTGAAAGCCAATTTTCTAACGACACCTTTTGGGGGTGGTCGCAGAACTGTATCAAGACTCGGTCATTCGAGATGAAGAGGACTATTTGTAGGTGGAGTCATTGGAGAAGGTTGAACCAATGAAGGAGTTAAATCATCAACATTCTCCTTAGATGGAGTATAATCTTTGGATCTAGTAGTGAGTGCAATGTTGTTTGGCTTAGAATCACCAGTGCACATCAAAACATATGATGTTGTAGAAGAAGAGGGTTGGTCTTGAATGACCAACTGAGCCTGTTGTTGAGACGGGAAGGGTTGTGACAAGACAGCCGGTGTAGATGGTTTGGGAGCTCCTTGAAGGAACTTCGCGACCTCGGCACGTCATGGACAATCCTTCCTGTAGTGATCGACACCACAGATAAGGCAAGGGTAGAGGGGTTTGCGCTTATCCCGATCTTCAACAGGAGTGATTTTAGTTTTCTCTGCTTGATTATTATTTTTTCCCTCCTTATTCTTGCCTCTCCCCTTTTTAGATTTGTTTTTACCGGCTAGGGTAGATTGGAAATCATTTACCTCAGAAGTTTTACCGGTGGGAGTAGCAGGAGACGGAGCATTTTGAACATTAGAAGAAGCAGATTTAGGGGTTGTGCTTGAAATAGAATGTGAGTGGGCTTGAGTAGTACCAATCACACCGTCAGCGGCATGCGAGGCAGCTGGAGTAGTTGAAGTGCTGGAAGCACCAGGACGAGGTAATTCAGGTAATAAATCATAAAGTGTTCCCGTTTGTGAATAAATGAGATCAAGATACTTAGCACGACTTATAGCCTACTCTTCTGTGACAACACCACCCATGGCAATGTCTTTACTGATTTCGTTCACAAATGACTTTGTAAACCATTCGGCCAATAACTGATCGGGGAGCTCAAGTTTAATGAGACGTCGTCTCCTTCTCCACTCATGAATATGATATGATATATGAGTGCCTTTACTCTGTTTGAACGAAGTCAAAATCTAAGTCTCAGTATCATAACGGATCGGTAACTAGTAATGTGTAAGGAAAGCCATAGCTAGGGTATTGAAATCAGAGAAGAAACCTCGTGGTAATTCAATATACCACTTCGCAACAGAACCAGTAAGGGTTCGTTGAAAAAGACGTAAATGAATAGAGTCATCCATCAAAGAGTTGGATGAACACCATAGGTGAAAAGTCATAACGTGATTGTTCGGGTCCTCTCCCACTTTTCCGTTGAATTTAGGAATGTTCGATGGAAGCTTGGCTGGAATAACAGGCCATTGGGGAGAGTGATGAATAGGATCATTTAAAATCCTAGACAAATATGGAAAATCCAAAGTAGCAAGAAAAGGTAACTGTCGATTCACCTGCAGGTACTGATGGCTTTGGGGTGGAAGCCCTGTCGACAAACCAGTAGGACCGTAAGCAGTCTGCCCAAATTGGGAAGACCCAGGCAGATTCGGTGGTGGTTGGAAAGGATAGTACTTACAGGGATTGTAACCCTAAGTGTGAGTAGGGACCTGAGTTTGAGCATTTGGACCCTGACCCCAAATAGGATTAGGTATACCTGGATAAGGTTGGCCTATAGTAGGGACAAGCTGTTGCTGCCCCCCAGTCGTTTGAGGAAGATTTTGAATCATCTGATTCCAATACTGGGCCAAAGCAGGAGGTATTTTTGTCCAAAAGGTGGGGTTGGTCCCCCTATCGTAGATGGTGTTCCAACCGGAAGTTGTGTCCCAAGCAAAGGTTGCGTAGTAAGTGGAATATGGCCGGTAAGAGGAAGTTGAGTTGTACCACCTAAGCCACCAATGGGAACCTGCAAGTTTGGTGTAATGGATGGTATAGTGCCACTAGGATTAGGATTGCCAGAAAGAAATTGAGGGAGTGTCGGAATAAAACTGGGAATAGGGTGCCCAGGAAAAGAAGGACCGCTTGGAGAACCAGTCAGAGTTTGCGGAGGTGTTGGAGCAGAAGCATTCAACAAAGCATTCAACGCATGGTATCTGGGTGGTAATGTCGGAGTGACATTGGGCGGTCGCTGTGTGTTTATAGGAGCAAGACCCACTTCAATTAACCCGGTTGGAACACTCATAGTATTTGTGAGATGGGCCATCTCAGGAGGGACAGTAAACTGATAAGTGGTATTCAAAGGTATAGTCTCTGTCTCAGAAAACACCGGAGGGTTGATGTTGTAGACCACAGGCGAACCAGGACCAAAAAGGACCCTGCGGAAATCACCTGACCAAGAAGGATCTTGGCCTTCTACACCGGGAAAAGGCCCAACGGGTGATCCAGAAGTTGTAACAACTAGTTCTCCGGAAGAATTTAATCGCATAAAGGGTGGTTCAGAACCACAGCGAATTCGAAAATCCTCTCTAGTATTAGTAATTCGAAAAGGTTCTAGAGATTCAGTTGATTCCACTTGTGGTGTGGTAACAACTAGGATTTCACTCTGCCGAGGAGAGCCCTCAGGTGTACTGGTAGGCAAGGGTTGAGAACTGTCCAGATGTTCTGGAGATAAACCTTGCATTCTATGTGAACGACATGGAGGAGATATTGTAAACGAGTGACAAACTTCGCGAAGAAAATTCTATGGTCAACTTCGAGAAACAAACAACACGCGCTAGTAAACAAAATCTAGGAAGCAATCACCAGGCAAACAGGACCTTCTAATTTCAAAGCCACTAGTTGGTGATGAAATCCAACGTCGCAACAACGAGACGAGAGCGGGTGGGGCTAGGGTGGAAAAGTTACGCTGATGACCTGCTTAACGGACTTACACCTTGGTGCAAGCTCCCACACATAATCTTGGGTATACCCTCCAAGGAGCCCGAGTGAGTTTGATCAACGTCAATTCCAGGTACCGTGAAGACTTTCCCCTCCACAGTCACCTCGGGTAAGAACCTAGAAAGATAGGCCACTAAAGTCACCACCAACAACAATAAATCATGGGGGAACAGTCGACAGTCTGATCCACACGCAAGATCAGGGTATCTAGCCCGAAATCAACTCAAAAGGCTTCCACTCATCATTGTGGGTATACCTCCTAGTGATATCAACAATCTCTACACTGATATCAACAAAGCAGGGTGAGTAACTCTACCAATATCAATGCGACCTCGTGCTTGACCCTTGTGTGAGAAGGGCTTCCCAGGACAAGATGTTGCAAATGGAATTTAACACTCCCTAACACAAGATGCTATTGTGTGTTTTATGCTTTTGGAGAGTGTATCTCTCTTCCTACTCCAAAGCGCTAGTCTAGCTAACTGTTGGTGTAAAAGAGCCCTAGAAAAGAGTTACTAGATAAATTTTATGATTACGCAGTGTTATTAAAGGTTGTTGTTTACTCAAAGGTAATGGAAATGAAACTTATGTTGTATGACTCTAACCCAACCATGCAACGATGAGAATGAAGTGTATCACTTTTCGTTCAATGAATCCTATATATGGGAGAGAGAGAAAATTTTACAGATCAACCTTGAACTACAAATGAAAAATCCTCTTTCAAATACCAACACAAACAATCATTTATCAAATGACAATTCTCTATTGTGTCTTTTTCAAATACTTCAACAATCGCAATAATTTGATTTTTTCAATGTTTTCTAAAAACAAAAACAAGTTTTTTGAAAGAAAAACTGTTGTTCACTTTCCAAAAAGGACCCTCACTATGCCAATAAAATTACAGAAAATCAAATCAATGAACAAGAAAATAACCCAATCCACTCTTTCAATGAAAGAAAAAATAAAGAGCAAACCAATGTATTATTTTCAAAAGAAAAAGAAAAATGATCTTTCAAACCATAAGCAG
Organism: Picea engelmannii; assembly: GCA_009831015.1. Taxonomy (NCBI): domain Eukaryota; kingdom Viridiplantae; phylum Streptophyta; class Pinopsida; order Pinales; family Pinaceae; genus Picea; species Picea engelmannii. Next base: position 406,310 of record ML789174.1, on the reverse strand, counting down.
ATGAGAAAACTAAGTAAACTTAACTTTCAACCAATCACTGGATCTTAACGAATCAAACACACTCAAAGTCTGAAGTCAGAGAGAATGGTTTGGCCAATAAAAGCTAAGAAACGAAAGTCAAGTCCAAAATAACAAGAAAAGCTTTGAAACCCTAAAACTGTTCAAGCACACAAACAAAGACAAGAAAGCTATAAATTAGAGGTCCAAGATTTGCATAAGAGGCAAACAAACTGATCTCAGCAGTTAAAAATACCAATATCAAATCCAAATTTTTGAAAAAAGATGTTTGCAGGCAGGCAATATAACACAGTGTGAGAATCACTGATTCTCGCAGGTGACCCTTGAGCAGGGTGCGAGAACCTCACACTGAAACCTATGGGCAGAGTGTGAACTCTACCAATTCTTGCAGGTTGCTATGAAGTGCAGTGCGAGAATTCCTGAACATAAGCAAAAATTTGAAAAATGAAACACAATTCAAATAGGCTTCTGGACCCAGAAGGTCTATCAGGATATCCTGAAGACTCGGAGACTGATAAGACAGGAAAAAAGTGAAACCAGAGCAAATGGCCACAGAAAAATACAAAAAGCCACCAAACAAATGGGATATTCCCCAGTGGAGTCGCCAATTTTGTTATTGGATAAATCCGTAAGTGCAGACACAAACCGATCTCCCTAGATCCACCTGGATCTAGAACAAAGCAAGACAGAATATGACTCTTTCCCTAGATTTTAACCATTGAATTAAATAGGAGGCAAGAACAAAGTACATACCTTATGATCACTTCCTATGGTCTTTGTTGCTCTCGCTTCGCTCCAGTGCTCTCGTACAGTCAAGACCAAAACAATACAAACCAACCGAAGTGAAGAAAGCACAATTTATTCAACAGTGAATCTATGTATATGATCAAGGAGTTATACAATAAAGTGGAAATAGATTTATGAGAAAGGGACATATTACTGTATCATATTGATGGAAAGAAAAGATTACAACCTAAGCCTTGATGTTGCAAACTTCCTTTCGATGGCCCTTGGCTCCGACACACACACTTTCTCACTTGCATGAAGAAGATCAACCACCTTTGATAAACTTGTTGGAGTTCTTAGCTACTGTAGAATCAGTCCTTCACATAGTCTTTCATCAATTCTCCAATGAATCTTGCTTAACCTTGTTTGCTTCTAACTTTTTCCATGATAATTCACTCAATATATAGGAGAGAATGAATTGGTTACTTTGATAAGAATGATCCCAAAATATCAGGGAATCCAGTACTAGGATAACCATTCAAATGTCATCTCATCCTTCTAGAAGATTCCCTTCTAGAAGCTTTGAGAATTCATCTTTTTCCTTTCTTTAGAAAGAGTTCGCACCGTAGCAGTTAGACACGGTGCGAACTTCTCGCACCCTGGCTTAAGGCAGCCTACGAGAATCATGCATTCTCGCAAACAAATATACTAGCAGCCTGCGAACAGTTCTCAAAAATGTGATTTCTGGAAAAAGATGAAGGTAACTTTTCTCAGGAGAAAGTTCCAATGAAGAGCCTGAGTACACCATCATCAATACATCATCATGATGACCAAAACCATGGGTAACAGAATGCCCCCCAAAGTATGAGGTTGGAACCAGTGACAGTCGATATACTTTGTAAGCTGTATGTGTGTGTCGGGAACCAGGAGCACACCTAATCAGAAACCTGCGAACAACCAAGCATCTGCAGAATATCATATATACCAATTTTGAGGAAGGCATTCCCATACTCAGATCATAGACTGATGATATTATAGACATGGGTCATGGCCACCAATCTTACACTGTGGATCCATGCCATCAAAATATAGCATAGCCATCGGAATACACTGTGGATGTATGCGAAAAATTTCAAATCAAGATGACATAGCCACGAAACATACACAGTGGATCTATGTGTCGCAAATTATACATACTCCATCGCAACCTAGATCACAAAGATAATATCCAGGGTCTTCAATCTTGTCGCCCAAAGTACGAATCTAACCATGTGATTACATGTGTTGAAGTCGAACATGGCAGAAACCACTTGATTACCAGTCATTGATGAAACCGTTAACAAGTGAGAGGGAAATCACCATTGATGTCAATGACTCCCAAGGTACCATAGTACAATCCATCGAGTGTGAATAAATGAGTTGAAGTCGAACGTACGATGGAATCTTTTGATCAGGGGTCAATGATGTAAACCCACTGTCGAAAGAGAGGAAACCTGCCATTGAGGCATGCAAGCTCCAAGGTACCAAATAATTTCTAAGTTTTGATTCCGGATAATGAGCTGAAGTCGATGGAACAAAACTCGTCACAGGAGGGCCTTGATGTATCCCCCATTAATGACACGAAATGAGTAACATAGTTGGAAGGTGAAACAGAGCATTTTGCTAATTGGACCGGACACAGGGAAGGCCGACACGGAAAGAAATGGACAACTGCAGATGGCCAACTCAAAACAGGTTTTAGATGGACTTCTCTTGAACATATGAACGACACGACCAATGATTTGGCAGCATTGACTCAAAGACGACACAGGGAATGACCTTGTAGCAAATCGAATGAGAGACAAATGGATTTCCCAAACCGGCTTCAAATGATGAATAGGGGGTGTCATGTTCAAGAGCGACACTTACTGCCAATCAATACGAAAATGAAACATATCCCTTTCCCAAATTTTCCCATACCATTTTTGGCGAGTACCTCTTTATTTTTACGCAAGCTTGAGGAGGATAACATATGCTTGTGGATATAAGATCATCCTTCGGACGAGTCCCTCGATGTATGTTTAACGAACCATAAGAAGGAGTGGTTCGATCCCATCACAGGTCTGTCAATGTTTGTTTAACGAGTCCAGAGATAGAAAACTCGAAGGTTTTTCAAGATTATAGAGTTTGGAAAAACACTTAAAAGAGAACTCTCTCAGTTCCTTTTTCGTAAAATAGTCTGGATGAGACCGAAATAGAGATAAATTATCGCTCACCAGATGCTTACTTAAAATACTTTATCGAGCGTGAAAATAGCAAGGTCGCTCGACGATCTTTTCATGTTTAGAGAGTCTAAAAAGAGCTTAAAGAGGACTCCAGGGGGGTTCATTTTTCGTATAACCTTGTGAGTCCGAAAAAGTGATAAAAGTATGTTCGATCACGTTCTCATGTATTTACGAGCGCAGGAACGGACAAAAATGACCCTCGAGGTTTTATGTAAAAACCCTAAAAACAATTGAAACACACGATGTAAAAATAAAAACTAAGTCCATATCTCGATATTTAATCATCCAAGTCATCACACCTGCAAGAGTTACACTCATCATAACATTAGTGATTAGGGTTTAATTGATAAATAATTATAAAAAACCCAAAATGACATAGTAAAAGTAAATAAAATAAGTAAATACTCTGTTTTACCATACCATTTTACATTTTCACTATTGAGCTCAAAAAACCCTTTGTTTACCCTCTTTTACCCTCCGAGTTCGGCGTTTATTTGTGGGATCTACGAGAGACCATTTAGTGAGTCGTCTGCGACATTAAGGTAAGCTCCTCGTCATTGACATTTTCATGGTTTTATTTTATCATTTCATTAGTTAAATTTCCATTTTTAAGATGTTTTTCTAGGCCCTATATGCGTGCTGTCATTCTCGCAGGCAGCCCATACGGGGCCTGCGAGAATGATGCGTTCTCGCAGGTAAGCCTGAAGCCACCTACGAGGTTCTCGCACTGTGCAAATGGGGCACCTGCGAGAACCGCAAAACCCCAAAAAAAATTAAATTTTTAACCAAATGAAAAAGATCTAAAGCATGAAAAAGTTATTAATCTTCCTTTTATGTTCCTTGTGCAGATAATTGGCCATAAACATGGTGCTTGAGTGGCGTGAAAGGGAACATGAAGAGGATAATACAATGGCTGAGAATCATCCTCCTACCATAGCTGCATTGAGAGATTGTGGGCTCTTGAAATACTTTCACATCTTCGGCATGAGGGCCCAAGTCAGACTACTAGAGTACCTAGTCCGTATATGGGACCCAGATCAGCAGGTTTTTCATGTGGGAGCACACACACTGTCCATAGACATTGAGGACATATACTTTTTGACTGGATTGTCCCGACGTGGATACTATGTCAGCCTGACCGGTAGTAGATGCGGTGGGCTAAAGATGAGTGAGTACTGCAATCAATACTGCGTTCCCGAAGCTGAGAGGAAAAAAGGAAAAGTGGCTATCTGGGGGGTACAAGACTTGACTCTCCGCACTATCCTTTTTACTATAGCTCGGATGGCTGGGAGTTCTTCTCCTCATATGGCATTACAGAGCTACTTCCAGTACTCCATCGAGTGTACTAAGCCTCGAGTATTCAACTGGGCAGATGTTGTGCTTCGCAGTATCAAAAAACAATTGATCAAATGTAGGCGAGGTGACCTGAAGCAATTCAGGTATGGATCATTGTTGGTGTCCTTCTTCCTTGAGAGGGTCCCCGTATTTAGACTACAGGTGGAGTGGAACATACCGGGTCCCAAGGATCCAAGGATGTTGAGATGGTGTCGGCTCATGGCTCGGCATGTAGCAGGACCAATCGACAAGTACAATGATATTTTATTTGACTGGCTTCAAACCCAGATGTTGATGGTCGATGACTACGCGTATGTCGGGTTGGATTTCCGAGAAGATCTGTATTTAGCACTGCCAGAGGATACTCAGTAGGGTGACCTTGGTAAGAAGTACACGCATTTTTTCTTTTCAAATGTTTTTTGTGAATTTTTATCATATTCAAATGTTTTTGGTTTTATACATTCATCCAAAGACTAATACAAAATCATTTGTCGATAACACAGATGTTGGACCGTATAGACCTCCCGGCACTTCTCCCATCCAGTGGTGAGGACAGGTAGCGGCAGCACCACAGTATGTTGAGGATTATCAAGTAGTGGAACAGAATCTAGAAGGCCTTACTGCAGACATTCCAGATATGACTCTGGAAGAGGTTCCACGACGCGATCAGCGTCATACTGTAGGGGTATCAACAACTATGAGTCAATTTCTCCGTAGGGTAGCTAGGGCAGTTGTGTGTTACCATGAACGTCATCCATGATGTCATGTTGTAGAAGCTACAAGCTTCAATTTTTGATATTTTGGTCTTCGAACAAACTTTTTGTAAGAACTCTTTTGATCGTTATATATACAGATGGCTTCTACCGGTTTACTTTATATTGTGTGAATTTTTATGTGTTTGATTTATAAATGGTTCAAATGTCTRTCCAATACATAATTAGCCAACGCATATGTTAATATATTAATACATCTAGGAATATGTTGATATTCAATGTGATCAAAATAACGTTCCAAGAGGCGAATTCGCAAATACACCCGTAACAAAGTAGGACTTCGAATAGAGTAAATATTACTTAGTTGTAGTACTACAAGCTGCGAGTCAAGTCGCACAACCAAATGACGAATTCCAAGCAAGATAGAATCAACCAATAATTCAATAACTGCGTTATACTCTGCAATGTTGTTGGTCGCACGACCAAGGCACACACCTCGTAAAGATACAAGTTTGTTTGTTGGGGCATAGATTTCCCACGCTGTGGATGCAAAGTTCAGAGTACTACGGCTAGCGCCATCAGCGAAGCCAATATAGGGTAGTGAAGACTCCGACATCTGGAAATCAAACACAACGTCACATAAGGGTAGAGACCAGATAACAACAAAAGAAAACTATAGTAACACACACAAAGTATGATACATTAAAATATATGTACTTGTGCACAAATGATTTATGCATAGTACTTCTTCAAGTACAACCCATTCCTGGGTTCACTCAAAGGGATACCATCGTAATCTACCAGCTCATATGCTCCTTTTTCCAAAACTCGGCGAACAATATAAGGACCTCGCCACATGGGTTCAAATTTCCCAGCTCCTAACACATCTCGATCCTGTTCATAGAGAAGAACAAGATCACCTTCAGAAAAAATGCGAGGCTTGACATGCTTGTCATATTGGGCCTTTACACGCTTCTTCTGAGCTTCTATGACTAAGGTGGCGTCACATCAAGTCTCGTCTAATCACATTAGATACAATAGACGTTCTTATTTAGCAGAAGTGTTGGGTAAGAGTTATACAGCTAGCTTCAGAGAGGGTATCTCGCATTCTATAGGAAGAATGGATTCCACAACATAGACTAACCGAAAAGTCGTAAACCCAGTAGCGGATTTGACAGATGTCCGGTAGGCCCACAATGCCGAAAACAACATTGTGTGCCAACTTGTTTTATGAATTCCTATCATCCGTCGGAGCATATTTATTAGAACTTTGTTGATTGCTTCGACCTGACCATTAGCTTGTGGATAATAGGGCGTTGAGTTATCATGATGAAGACCCAACTTTTTCGTAAGTTCAGACATCATAAAATTCCGAAAGTGGCTACCGTGATCAGTGACGATAGCTTGAGGCACACCAAAATGAGCTATGACGTGATTAAAAAGAAACAACGCTGCGATCTTTCCAGTATTATCGAATGTCGGCATCGCCTCGACCCATTTTGTAAAGTAATCAACAGCGACAATGATGTAACCATGCCCCCCAGCCGAGTGAGGGTGACATGTCATGAAATCAATGCCCCATTTTGCAAAAGGACCAACTGAGACCACAAGATGAAGAGGAGCAGGATGTGACAGAATTTTCTGATTGTAGGTCTGGCAAGCATGGCATTTCTGAACAGCAGTAATGCAGTCGTTAAACAAAGAAGGCCAAAAATATCCTGCGCATAAGATATTCTGGGCAGTAGCATACCCAGACATATGACCACCACATGCTCCGGAATGGCAGTCATTCAGATCTTTCTCGGCTTCGTCAAATGTTAGACAACGTTGAAAAACAGATTCAATTCCTCGACGGTAAAGAGTATCCCCGAGGATAATGTATTGACGCGCTTGATAGCGTATGCGGCGTCTTTCAGTACTAAACAAAGTAGACCGGAAAGTCTTGGTTTGGAGATATATAATGATATCCCCATACCAAAGAACATCAGTGCTAATAAGGAAAAGAGATTCATCGGGTAATGAATCTACTGCTACATTTTCCGTTGCAGAATGAGGAAAATCACATATCAACTGAGCGAAAACTAATGACTTCTTGGACTTAGCGCAGTTGAATTCCAAGTCAAACTCCTGGAGTATGACAATCCATTTGGAGTACTTGCCCCCAAGCAATTGACTTGTCAAAATATGTTGCAGAGGGCTGCAATGAGAAATCACCGTAGTCTTACGTGAGAGGATATAATGCCGAAAGCGTTGGACAACTTGAACGGCAGCCAAGGCCAGTTTTTCGAAATGTTGATACTTGCTTTCAGTTGGTGTGAGACTTCGACTCAAGTAGTAAACAACATGTTCATCGTGCGCATCATCCTCTTGGACGAGAACTATAGTATACTCTGAGGCAGCAAGGTAAAGGAAATAATTGCGACTGTAATCAGGAGGAAAGAGAAGCGGAGCTCGCATTAGAGACAACTTTAAAGCTTCAAAAGCATTGTTGGCAACGATATCCCAGACGAACTCAGAATATTTTTTTAATAGCCGCGTAAAACCACGAGTTATCTCGATGTAATTAGGGATAAAACGACACAGAAAGTTTGCTTTCCTCTGCAAACTTTGCAACTGGCGCAGTGTAGAAGGAGGGAGATTAAGAATCGCCTCAACCTTAATAGGATCCACCCAGATCCATTGACGTGAAACGATAAAACCTAGAAGATGGTCGGATTCTACGCAAAAAACACATTTATGAGGATTTAAACGTATACGATAGAATCGACAGTGAATGAAAATAGCCTGGAGGTGGGTAGGGTGATCGACTCTACGCATAGAATGAGCTGGTAAATCGTCTAAATACGGTTGAACAATATGCTTAATGTCATGAAAAGCATAAGACATTGCGTGTTGAAACGTTGTGCCCGCATTCTTAAGTCCGAAAGGGAGTTTCCTATAGGCAAAAGTACCACAAGGACAAATAAAAGCAGTTTTATGTGGGTCCTCGGGAGCAATGTTAATTTGATTATAGCCAGAGAAACCATCCATGAGAGAGAAGATTTCACTTCCAGCGCAATCATCAACAATCTGATCGATGAAGGGGGTAGGAAAGTTTTAATTGGGACAAGCTTTGTTAATATCCCTATAATCAACACAAACACGAATACTACCTCCTTTCTTGTCAATCGAGACAGGATTGGAAACCCATTCTGTAAGAGCCACCGGATAAATAAAGTCGGCTTTTAAAAAAAAATCAACTTCAAGCTTTATAGCAGCTGCTTTACAGGGATGAACCGGACGAAGGTGTTTCCGGACAGGTTTAGCTCCAGGGTATGTCTTTATCTCATGTACAACAATAGCAGGGTCGATACCGGGCATCTCTTCGTAACTCCAGGCGAAGATGTCACGAAATTATTTGAACAGAGACGTATAGGTGACGATTTCGTTGGGAGAACATGAAGCTCCAATATGAACATTTTCGACTATCCCAGGTTTAATGGATATGTCAATGGGAATCGTGGGCGAGATATTACTTAAATTCCCTTCAGCAAGCACATCGTGTGAAGACGCGGGAACCGTCAAGATGACAACAACGGTCGATGGAGTCGAAATCTATTGATAGTTCTCAAGAGTCTGTTGTTCCAAAAAAATTATGGAACGATGATGTCCATCATCCCAAGGGGTGTCCTCCATGATGGACATTATGATCTCGTCAGTGGGAAAAATAACATGAAAAGGATCAGGAGACAACTCATCAAGAGAAGGGGTAGAAGGTGTTTCTGATTGAATGGATTGATAAGCAGACTCAACCGGACTTAACGGTATGACGTCGCTGAAATGAAAATGATCTCCAGGGTTAGGGACAATCCAAGGGTCATGTGACGCAGGAAGTTCATGAGGCACAGTGGATATCATGTTGATAGAAGCAACTGAAGGGCATGGAACATCGAGCGGTGGAATGGGAAAAGTACCCATTAACGAGGAGTCCTTTAAGAGGCCTACACCGACATTCTCATAACCTGGCGGGGTTTTAGCAATAAACGGAACGTTGCCAGTATGTGTATCAGAGTTGAAAAAGGCAAGTTGGTCAACGGTAACAAAATTTCCTTGATGAGGAAAATGTACTACACAGAAAAGTGTTGACACAACAGCGTGCATGGAATCGATCCATCTACGTCCAAGAAAAAGGTTATAATCAAGGGGAGCGTCAAAGACTTCCACTTCAACTTGGACCGTTTTACCTTCTAATGTAATGAGCAACAAAGGAAGAACATCGTAAGGCTTAAAACCAGAGCCATTGAAGGCTTTAAGAGTGTTTTTTTATTCATTCAAGGGAGGACATCCAATGGCTTTCCAACAAGCAAAAGACATTACACACATTGAGGCACCCTCGTCGATAACAGTTTGGCAAATGTTCTTGTCAGAGACAACAACCTGTATCTGGAACGCAAGTTGAGGGGGTAACCTTGGAATGTGATCATCCAAGTCAAAGACTATGAGATTCGTATCTGTCTGGTCAATTCCACCTATAGATTTCAACAGGGCCTTCCATTGTGCAGGACCAAACTGAAGGACTTCAAGGGCTGACATCGCTGAAGGTGCCTAGGCTAGATCTTCAACAATGTTGAAGTTCTGGGCCACACGAGCATGAGGATTGAAAGCCGATTTTCTAACGACACCTTTTGGGGGTGGTCGTAGAACCGTATCAAGACTCGGTCGTTCGAGATGAAGAGGACCATTTGTAGGTGGAGTCGTTGGAGAAGGTTGAACCAATGAAGGAGGTAAATCATCAACTTTCTCCTTAGATGGAGTATAATCTTTGGCTCTGGTAGTGAGTGCAACGTTGTTTGGCTTAGAATCACCAGTGCACATCAAAACATATGATGTCGTAGAAGAAGAGGGTTGGTCTTGAATGACCAACTGAGCCTGTTGTTGAGACGGGAAGGGTTGTGACAAGACAGTCGGTGTAGATGGTTTGGGAGATCCTTGAAGGAACTTCATGACCTCGGCACGTCGTGGACAATCCTTCGTGTAGTGATCGTCACCACAGATAAGGCAAGGGTAGCGGGGTTTGCGCTTATCCTGATCTTCAACAGTAGTGGTTTTAGTTTTCTCTGCTTGATTATTATTTTTCCCCTCCTTATTCTTGCCTCTCCCCTTTTTAGATTTATTTTTACCGGCTGGGGTAGATAGGACAGCATTTACCTCAGAAGTTTTGCCGGTGGGAGTAGCAGGAGACGGAGCATTTTGAACATTAGCAGAAGCAGATTTAGGGGTTGTGCTTGAAACAAAATGTGAGTGGGCTTGAGTAGTACCAATCACACCGTCAGCGGCATGCGAGGCAGATGGAGTAGTTGAAGTGCTGGAAGCACCAGGACGAGGTAATTCAGGTAATAAATCATAAAGTGTTCTCGTTTGTGAATAAACAAGATCAAGATACTGAGCACAACTTATAGCCTTCTCTTCTATGACAACACCACCCATGGCAATGTCTTTACCAATTTCGTTCACAAATAACTTTGTAAACCATTCGGCCAGTAACGGATCGGGGAGCTCAAGTTTAATGAGACATCGTCTCCTTCTCCACTCATGAATATGATCTGATATATGAGTGCCTTTACTCTGTTTGAACGAAGTCAAAATCTCAGTCCCGGTATCATAACGGATCGGTAACTTGTAATGCGTAAGGAAAGCCATAGCTAGGGTATTGAAATCAGAGAAGAAACCTCGTGGTAATTCAATATACCACTTCGCAACAGAACCAGTAAGGGTTCGTTGAAAAAGACGTAAATGAATAGAGTCATCCATCAAAGAGTTGGATGAACACCATAGGTGAAAGTCATAATGTGATTGTTCGAGTCCTCTCCCACTTTTTTGTCGAATTTAGGAATGTCCGATGGAAGCTTGGCTAGAATAACAGGCCATTGGGGAGAGTGACGAATAGGATCATTTAAAATCCTAGACAAATCTGGAAAATTCAGGGTAGCAAGAAAAGGTAACTGTCGATTCACCTGGAGGTAATGATGGCTTTGGGATGGAAGCCCTGTCAGCAAACCAGTAGGACCGTAAGTAGTCTGCCCAAATTGGGAAGACCCAGGCAGATTCGGTGGTGGTTGGAGAGGATAGTAGTTCCAGGGATTGTAACCCTGAGTGTGAGTAGGGACCTGAGTTTGAGCATTTGAACCCTGACCCCAAATAGGATTAGGTATACCTGGATAAGGTTGGACTATAGTAGGGACAGGCTGTTGCTGCCCCCCAGTCGTTTGAGGAAGATTTTGAATCATCTGATTCCAATACTGGGCCAAAGGAGGAGGTATACTTTGTCCAAAAGGTGGGGTTGGTCCCCCTATCATAGGTGGTGTTCCAACCGGAAGTTGTGTCCCAAGCAAAGGTTGCATAGTAAGTGGAATATGGTCGGTAAGAGGAAGTTGAGTTGTACCACCTAAGCCACCAATGGGAACCTGAAAGTTTTGTGTAATGGATGGTATAGTGCCACTAGGATTAGGATTGCCAGAAATAAATTGAGGGAGTGTCAGAATAAAACCAGGAATAGGGTGCCCAAGAAAAGAAGGACCGCTTGGACAACCAGCCGGAGTTTGCGAACGTGTTGGAGCAGAATCATTCAACAAAGCATTCAACGCATGGTATCTGGGTTGTAATGTCGGAGTGACATTGGGCGGTCTTTGTGTGTTTATAGGAGCAAGACCCACTGCAATTAACCCGGTTGGAACACTCATAGTGTCCGTTAGATGGGCCATCTCAGGAGGGACAGTAAATTGATAAGTGGTATTCAAAGGTACAGTCTCTGTCTCAAAAAACATCGGAGGGTTGATATTGTTGACCATAGGCGAACCAGGACCAAAAAGGACCCTGCGAAAATCACCTGGCCAAAAAGGATCTTGGCCTTCTACACCGGGAAAAGGCCCAACGGGTGATCCAGAAGTTGTAACAACTAGTTCTCCGGAAGAATTTAATCGCATAAAGGGTGGTTCAGAACCACGGCGAATTCGAAAATCCTCTCTAGTATTAGTAATTCGAAAAATTTCTAGAGATTCAGTTGATTCCACTTGTGGTGTGGTAACAACTGGGATTTCACTCTACCGAGGAGAGCCCTCAGGTGTACTGGTAGGCAAGGGTTGAGAACCATCCAGATGTTTTGTAGATAAACCTTGCATTCTATGTGAACGACATGGAGGAGCTATTGTAAACGAGTGACAAACTTCGCGAAGAAAATTCTATGGTCAACTTCGAGAAACAAACAACACGCGCTAGTAAACAAAATCTAGGAAGCAATCACCAGGCAAACAAGACCTTCTAATTTCGAAGCCACTAGTTGGTGATGAAATCCAACGTCGCAACAACGAGATGAGAGGGGGTGGGGCTAGGGTGGAAAATTTACGTTGGCGACCTGCTTAACGGACTTACACCCTCATGCAAGCTCCCACACATAATCGTGGGTATACCCTCCAAGGAGCCCGAGTGCGAGAATCACAGTGCGAGAATCACTGATTCTCGCAGGTGACCCTTGAGCATGGTGCGAGAACCTTGCACTGAAACCTATGGGCAGAGTGCGAAATCTACCAATTCTCGCAGGCTGATATGAAGTGCAGTGCGATAATTCCTAAACATAAGCAAAAATTTGAAAAATGAAACACAATTCAAATAGGCTTCTGGACCCAAAAGGTCTATCAGAATATCCTGAAGACTCGGAGACTGATAAGACAGGAAAAAGGTGAAACCAGAGCAAATGGCCACAGAAAAATACAAAAATCCACAAACAAATGGGATATTCCCCAGTGGAATCACCAATTTTGTTATTGGATAAATTCGTAAGTGCGGACACAAACCGATCTCCCTAGATCCACCTGGATCTAGAACAAAGCAAGAAAGAATATGACTCTTTCCCTAGATTTTAACCATTGAATTAAATAGGAGGCAAGAACAAAGTACATACCTTATGATCGCTTCCTATGGTCTTTGTTTCTCCCGCTTTGATCCAGTGCTCTCGTACAGTCAAGACCAAAACAATACAAACCAACCGAAGTGAAGAAAGCACAATTTATTCAACAGTGAATCTATGTATATGATCAAAGAGTTATACAATAAAGTGGAATTAGCTTTATGGGAAAGGGACATATTACTATATCATATTGATGGAAAGTAAAGATTACAACCTAAGCCTTGATGTTGCAAACTTCCTTTCGATGGCCCTTGGCTCCAACACACACACTTGCTCACTTGCATTAAGAAGATCAACCACCTTTGATAAAGTTGTTGGACTTCTTAGCTACTGTAGCATCAGTCCTTCACACAGTCTTTCACCAATTCTCCAATGAATCTTGCTTAACCTTGTTTGCTTCTAACTTTTTCCATGAGAATTCACTCAATATATAGGAGAGAATGAATTGGTTACTTGGATAAGAATGATCCCAAAATATCAGGGAATCCAGTACTAGGATAACCATTCGAATGCCATCTCGTCCTTCTAGAAGATTCCCTTCTAGAAGCTTCGAGAATTCATCTTTTCCTTGCTTTAGAAAGAGTTTGCACCCTAGCAGTTAGACACAGTGTGAACTTCTCGCACCCTGGATTAAGGCAGCCTGCGAGAATCATGCATTCTCGCAGGCAAATATACTAGCAGCCTGCGAACAGTCCTCAAAAATGTGACATCTGGAAAAAGATGAAGGTAACTTTTCTCAGGAGAAAGTTCCAATGAAGAGCCTGAGTACACCATCATCAATACATCATCATCATGACCAAAATCATGGGTAACAGCGCGTACATACACTAGATGCATGCCTGACAGCCCACGTCTACTCTAAAAAGTTGTAAAAATAAGTTTTAATATTTTTGACGGAGTTTATGGGCTATGTCAGGTTGCACAACCATATTACCTCTTGTAGCCCTTTTGAAAACTGAATAACCAGCATTTTCTTCGTATAAAAGGTCCCTAGGCGGGTCATTTGAATATATGAAAGAAGAGGCAAGTGAACTCTACCAAAATTTCTCCCTTGCATTCCAGGCCTTTTGCATCTAATTTTGAGTTTTCATCCTCAGCATTCCCAACCATTCATCTTCCTTATACAATCCATCCATTTTCCCTATATTGGCATTGGTTGTGAGGATATCACATTGAAAATGGTGCACTTGGAGTCAAAATAGAGGAACCCGAGGGAGGTTCATGGAGCGACGTCGACAAGATTGAGGTTGTAACTTTCCATCTTGTTATCAATAAAAGAGAATATTCTTATCTCATATCTATATGTCCAAGGATGATTTTAAGGATGGAAATTTGTTTTAAAATGTAGAAACCTTGTCGAATCTTACTAATCCTTCATATGCCAACTATAAATGTTTAGCGATATTTTTGTAAAAATATTCAAATTTATAAGGATTTTATATAGTTTTTATAAAATTTTGACGATTTTTAAGGTAAAATAATTTTATCCTATATAATTTGGGCGAATCATTTTTAAAATAGAGAATCTCGTTTTTGGAAAAACCATGGAAAATTAGCCCATGAGCGAGATTTAGCCCCTAAAATCATCCATGTATATGTCTTTATGTTGAAATTTATAAATGGTTTTTATGAATATCTAGACCTTTAGATGATCTTGATAGTTATGCATATGTTGTTACATTGTGTTCTTTAAAGTTGTTTCATGCCATCATTAAGAGGAGGCCTGCAATCTAGGAACGAACAGGGACAAAAAGGGATCTACGGTAGATGGAAGAACTTAAGGTACATATTTTGATCTTCTCTCCCTTCCCTTAATTATCATTAGGTCTTATTGGATTTGGGTAGAATAGAAGCATTTTTGTCTTTTAAGGTGTCATGGATCTGCCTAGTCACTCAACCCGTACTAGGGGGATTTTTCCCCATAGCACATGTGGAGGAACAAGAATTGGAGTTGATGCAACAAATTAAGGAAACATGATCCACCACTAGGTTAGGAAAGAAATAGAGTATCAACCGTTGTTTGACCCTAGAAAGGAGAAAGAGACGTATACAAAAGAAAGGAAGGAAGTGATAGGAGAAGAATGGATAGCATTGACTTCAACTGTGCCACCTTTGTATGACTAACCACCAGTGTCTAGTGTATGATATGCCACCAGTGTACGCCCATTTAGAAAGGCAGGTTGAAAAGGTAAGCACTTTGAATAGTTTTCTGAAAAATTGTTTAGAGATAATGAAAGATGATTGTGTTTTGAGTATGTTGCATGAAATGATCAATCATTGCACCAAAGAGAAAGAGATACCTATCACATACCGAAGAGTTAACCAAGTTCACCACAAGAAGAGAACGAATAGGGAGTCTCGACTTAATGCGCAGATAGGAGATAACGACATGGAAAATATCATTCTAGATCTGGGATCTTATGTGAATGTCATCCCGAGAAAGACTTAGGAGATGATGGACCAGTCAAAATTGATTTTGTTGAGATTTGTGTACCAATGGACGTGGCCCCTTTGTGGTTGTGGGTCTCTAACCACAAGAGGGAAATATTTTACCCTTTTTCCTTACACTTTATGTCTAATTTCACTTTGACATTTTCCTAAGTCAAAAGGGTGAAATTTGTCACTTAAGTGAAAAGTGACTATTAATTCACTTTGTGGGTGAATTGAGGGACATAAAGAGAACTAAGGAAAGTAAGCCCGGAGTGGGTTTTGAGTTGATATTCCTTTTGGATGATCTCAATCTTTTATTAGAAATGGTATGGGATGATCTCATCCATCCATTTCTAGGTTTCCTTATGAATTCTATAAGAAGGGTGCATAGGGTAAAAGAAGGTTGATTCACATCTTTGTTCACTTGGAGGAAGAGTTGATCTATGGAGATGAGGATGGAAGTAGAGGATGAAGGTTTCAAGGGTGCCTCTTTCCATGGAGGGCGCTAGGAGGATTTGTCTTCCATTATTTTATTGTGTGGATGCTTGCTTGGAGGAAGGCGCACTATAGGAGGAGGGCACACACCTAGCAGGGAGGAATTGTGTTACGAGGAAAATCTCTCTATGGCTAGGGGTAAACCACAATAGATGGAAATGACTGCAGAAATCAACTCTCAAGTGTGTTATATAAACAAATATGCTAGCAAGACAAGATAAAAGGCCTACCTCATCCGGACATTCGATGAAGTCCACCATTGAGCACTTGACCCAAAGCAATATATCTGCAACTAGTCCTCAACAACCAAGCAACACAAGAATATCGTGATAATATATGATTTTATCACATTCAATAGCATAATCCATCAACATTCATAACAAATATTCCCATGGAATAATAATTCAAATATTTGCAATATATTAATTGGACGAGAAAAGAGCATTTCTATTAAGATATAATCAGCATAAGTGAATAGGTTATAGATTTTCGTGTCGGCACGGTTCAGAACCGAGAAACTAAGTTCCTTCCAGCTAGGCCTCCACCACTTCAATCCTCCACCAAAGGCAAGTTCATGTAAGAGAGACCATGAATTTCTCAATCAATAAAGGAAGAGCTTGGGGGTTGAACGATGTGTTCAGACTTAAAGGATAAATGGATGCAGACTCAATGTGAAGTGAATAATTCCTTCGGAGTAACTTTTCTCTCAAAGTTGAATTATTTATCCTCTTTCCCATAGCTCAGATTTGGCCCATTTATAGCCTTCAAGTGGAACTGAAGGGTCGATTTGGAATGTTTCCAGTATATGGAAGGCCAAGGATCATTGATCTCATGATGTGACATGGAAACCCGACACCATTTTTCAATTTTGGGCACATTTCCCAATGTACACAGGCTGTAGTGGTGAAACCTATGTATACGCATGTTGTATAGTAGGAAAGGTGTGAATATGTGGAAAAAATTATATTCTTATCTCTGGGATTTGCAAAAACAGATTTTAAGTCTGCATAGGGAAATGGAAAAGGGCCTTATGTGCAAGATTGCATGGGGTGAGGAAAATCTTTCTATAACAGATGCCCCCTAATGTGTGAGGTCAGGGGAGCATATGCGATGGTCGAAATACATTATAAAAAACTAGAAGTGGAGTAATGGGGACCCAGCTGGAAGAGCTAGTTTCTCATTACAATATGTATTGACTTTTCATACATGGCTGCCAATTTGACTTACAATGTATATCCATGTGAAAAAATATACCAAACAACTGTCTGTGCTATGAATAGGAAAAAAAAATGTGGTTACATGCCAAAGGATATCATAGTCACGAACAAGGCCTAGTAGAACCAGTCTCAAAATCAATCTGAATATATCTGTATACAATGGAGTACAATTTGATTTCTCATTATCAATAAAGTCACACAGGTATTGGTCCAATGAAAAGGAAGCAACAGGTCAAGAAAGTTGTGGCTACATACTGATGTCTTCAAGTCTTCTACACAATCCGCCAAAGGTGCAAGTATACATCATGTGAATAAAGGAGTTGAGGTCGAACACAATGAGACTTCATTTGATTACTAGCCATTAAGGTATACCGTTAACAAATGCGAGACAACCTATTGATGATGAAAGTAGGTATCAAGGCACCGAGTACATTCTTACAAGTGTGAATAAAGGATTCGGGGTCGAACACTTGAAGAATCCATCGATTTGGAGACATTGATTTATTC
>ML789174.1:359839-379837 GCA_009831015.1 Picea engelmannii | reverse complement strand
TAATTTTCACTCCTTGAATCCTCCCCAAAAAGAGGTTATAGAAAGAATGGTAGACTTTATTCAATTCTGGTCTGTTCAGAAGACCCAACTTGTACAGCATGCCCCACGCTCAATATTTAACATCTGATTCTAAAACTCACACACAAGAAACTAAATTTTGTACTCTTTCCAATGGAAGCAGTCCCACTGCATTTGGAGTCTGTATGAAAAAGTTATGACTGTTTTACCCAGAACACCTTTTTATTGACTAGTTTCAGGACTGGTCACAAACCCTATATTCCACAAAGTGTATCTCCATAATTATAGAGAATCAAGAGCTGAACTTTTTACCAGAGTTAGCTTGATATGTCTTCTCAATACCATAGCGATTTCACCATCTGAATCGTTCTAGAAAAAAATTTATAGCAAAAATGGTAAGATGACCTGAAAATAACATACCTTAGAACACATCACCAAAAGACTTCATCCTCCCTTGAAATCCGGCCTTCTTTTACTTCTTATTCCCTCTGAAATTCGACTTGTATCAAATGAATGTATAATGATATTTATGTATACCATTTATGTCACTTCCTTTTAACATTAGGGCCAACCTGATACTTTCTTATTTTGTAATTATTTTCAGGGCCTACATGTACTTCCTTTTTCAATTCACTTTGTCATCTTCAAAAATTCATTTCTCCTCAACCGTGAGGATCCATGTGACGTGCCACATACCACCGGAAACAGCATGATGTATACTATCCATTCATGGATGTTGTATATGCATGTGAATTTTCCTTCATGTCCAAATACCTTTATCAATCTTGCGGTCCAAAACCCATGACTAGGGTTGACAACAATCAATCTTCCAACAAAAACTACATGCTAGAGCACCTTAAAAGGCTATGTAATCGTAACAGAACAACAATAAAATTCTTGAACAGTTTGTTGTTATAAAACAACAACAAATATAGTTGTGACAGCAGAAACTTAGAGCCAACTTGAGGTCAAATCAGACCTAGTTGGCATCTTGTTAGGACCTCGGAAAATATTCAAATTTGGTCACCTATCTAGTTGAGACTAGCGAACCAGCATAAGATTGTTCCAATTGGAAGTTTGACAGTGGTAACTGTTAGTATTGATGGAGTATGCAGCTTGGTCGATTTTGAATTGATCTAGATAGTAGATGGAAGAACCCCTTACCCAACACTACTTGGACTTGATTGAGCCTTTGACAACCAAACTAGCATTGACCTAAAGAAGAGACAGATCATATTTGAAGTAGAATACTTGAAGGTTGTTGCATCATCAGATCCTACTAAGGGAAGAAGATATGTAGAACCAGTAAAAGGAAAAGAGCTCGATAACCTATATAATATGACCGCGTGGATGGATGATTATGTGAATCCTACAACTGATGGTGTACTTAATTGGAGAATTATTAGTTCATGTGCGTCAGATTCAGAAGAAGCTTTGGAGAATTGGCAGCAGATATTGCACGAAGTGTCCTCAAGGAAATGTACTCAGATTACCCATGCGTTGCGATGGATTGGAACTGAGGTATGTAATCCTCCAAGGTATGATGAACTAACTAATGTATCTTATTTTATAAGAGAATTTGAATTGAAAATATCGTATCAACAGAGATTATTAGCTTTAGAAGTGGCGTTGAAAGCGACCCCGACAAGATGGTTGACTGCACATGAGGATGGAATAAGAGATTGGAAATAGTGAAAAACATTATTACAGGTCATATTTTGGACAGAGAATGAAGATACTATGCAGAAGTATACATGATTGATTTGTCTGAAGGAGCATGTTACACAGTGTATTGAGACATGGAATAAAGTACCTAGGCAAGAATGGACAAATTTTTTTGTACACACCTTAGGCACAATCCCGAAGAATTGGTACTTGGAACTGGAAGTGCGCAGAGAAACTTCAAACTGGAAAGAATCGACTCATAATTTCAGGGTAACCTTTATTTTTGAAGATGATTCTCCTTTGATCGACTTAGCTTTGCAGGTCATCAAGAACAAGTTTTTCATCAGAAGACGCAATAAAATTAGTACCTGTGTGTAGCGCACATAGATATTATGTGACAGTTGAAGAAGTTTTGTGTTGTTATAATGTTGTTGAAGAAGACTAAGAGGTGGATGAAGATCCCAGAAATGTGCAAATACCAGAAACTAAAGGACAGTGCGCAGTAGAACGACTGCACCAACAGTATTCTTTAGAGTCGTTGTAGCAGCATTTAAAGAGTTCATCCATAATTTCTTAAAAGTATACTTAGATGATTGGATGGTGTTTAGCTTGTTGAAAGATCATAGTGAGGTTTTGTGCTTGATGTTGGATAGGTGTAGGTAGTTTCAGATACCTTTAAATTTAAAGAAATGCATTTTTTATGTGTCGTTTGGTATCTTATTGGGCCATGTAGTGTGTAAGAAAGGATTGTTCGTAGATCCTACGAAGATTGTTTTGATCATTTATTTACCACCGACAACATCAGTGTGACAGTTAAGAGAAATGTTGGGGCATACAAGGTACTACATGAATTTCATTAAAGGATATGCGTAGATTACATCCCCGATGGAAAAATTGATAAAGAAGGAGAATAAGTTTCAATGGACTGAGGAATGTCAGGAAGATTTAGATACTTTGAAGCAGAAATTGTTTACTGCGCCGATTTTGATATTTCCATATTGGAAGGAGTTTCATGTTCACGTGGATGTGTCATTTGTAGCTTTAGGCACAGTATTAGCTCGGCCTCGAGAAGTAAATATAGATCATACCATATCTTCTTCCCTCGGTAGGATCTACAAAACAGAATTATACTACTACAAAACATGAAGGATTAGCAATGATGTATGCATTGCAGAAGTTCAAACATTACTTGTTGGGCTCACACTTTAAGATATACACGGACCATTTTGCGCTAAGATATTTGATCAATAAGCCAGTGTTGGGTGGGAGAATATGCAGATGGATATTATTTTTTTAGGAATATGATTTTGAGGTAATTGTGAAATGAGGGAGATTTAATTCAGGACCTAATCACTTATCACGCATACCATCAAGAGAAGATGCAGGAAACTTGGATGACAACTTACCAAACACACACTTATTTACAGTACAAATGGTTAATGACTATTTTATAGGCATAGTTCAGTTCTTAAGCATAAGAGTAACCCCACTTGAGTTTACAGGGGCACAGAAGAAGCAATTAGTAGTGAAGGTCGCAAACTATCAAATTATAGCATGAAACCTGTACAAGTTAGGCGTAGATGGTATTCTGGGACGATGTATATTAGAACATGAAAGACATGATATTTTCATGGGAACATGAAGGGGTTGCAAGAAGACACTACGCAGGAAAAGAAACATCTCAGAAGATTTTGTGTGTAGGATTGTGGTGGCCTACCCTTCATAAAGATGCCAAGGAATTTTGTAAGACTTGTGAAGTTTTTCAAAGAATTGGGAATCCTTCTAGGAGAGATGAGATTCCCTTAGTACCACAAGTGACATTAAAAGATTTTGATAAATGGTTAGTGGAATTTTTTGGGATGATAAATCCACCAGCAAAGAGATCAAGAGCCAGATACATCATTACTGTGACAGATTACTTGACCAGATGGGTTGAAGAAGAGCCAGTCAGAGATTACAGTGTGGAGACAGCTGTGCAATTTTTGTTTGAAAATGTGATGACAAGGTTTGGATTCCCAAGAATACTTATGAGTGATCAAGGAACTCATTTTTTGAATAGGACAATTACAGCATTGACAGAGGAGTTTCGGATTCATCATCAAAAGAGAACACTATATCATCCTCAGGCAAATGGAACAGTGGAAGCATTCAATAAGATACTAGAACATGCACTGATGAAGGTGTGTAATGTAAGTCGAGATGATTGGGACTTGAGGATTATAGCAGTGTTATGGGCGTATAGAACTACAAGCAAGAAGTTGATAGGACAGAACCCATTCAGACTAGTGTATGGACAAGAAGTAGTTATGCCTATGGAATTCATAGTACCGAGTTTGTGCATTGTCGCACTAATAGAGCTTACGGATTTTGGCGTTGTGCAGAAAATACTATCAAAGATAATAGAGTTGGAAGAAGACTAGTTTGTCGCAGGTTTCAATCAATGAGTTCAGAAAGGCCATGAGAAAGCATGGCATGATATGCACATTAAACAAAAGAAGTTTCATATAGGAGACTTCGTTTTACTTTATGACAGTAAGTTTTTGCAGCACCTGGGAATGTTCCAGATGCATTGGTTAGGTCCATATGTGATTAGGTTTGTGACAGTTTCAATTGTTGTTCATTTGGAGAAAGTGAATGGAGAAGTTGTGGAAGGATTGGTTAACGGTAGTTAGTTGAAACTGTATAGGGACAGATGCACTTTCATGCACTAGTTGGAGCATGCAGTATGTGTACCATAGTACTTGTTTTATAGTGTATTATATAAAGAAAAAGAAGAGAAGAAAAACAATAAAAGAATTTTAAGGTTGAAGTGATGCATAAGGTTAAATGAATAAGGAGATAAAGCCAAAAAATGTCACGGATATGTAGAAAGAGGAAGGAATGGTGCGTAGGAAAAAGGATTGAAGTGTGACAGAGATTTGCATAGAGGACATGAAATGCATTAAAAAGAATACATGATGGGACAAGCATTAAAGAGCGATCATAACTATGAAGTAGTGGAGATGCGTAGCCATAAATGGAAAGTGGTGATAACACCGTGATAGAATGGAAAGATCTAGATCATGGTCCACAAAATAATCCAAATTTATTGCAAAGTATTGAAAGAATTGAATTTGAGTACAGTTGGATTGGACATCATGTTTGGGTGTGAAGAACAAAAATACAAACAATTGGCAACAAGTGATAAAAGCAGTTGAAGGGTCGATGGAAAGAAGTTATTGTCATTTGATTCTTCATAGAGAGAAATGAGAGAAAAGAGACGAGTGAACATAGATAGGGCTGAGTGAAGTTAGTTTCCAAGCGAGTAGTTGCAAATATAAATGGTGCCACCGAAGACAGGAGAAGCTCTATCACAGCCGAAGAACCAATGCACTAGGAAATCATCGATACCTATGACCAAGGAAACATCAGGAGAATTAGCATAAGGTTCAAATCTAGTTCACTATCCAAGGGATTATGTACCACCAAAAAATCTGACAGCAAAGTAGGTGAAGTTACAGAAAGAACCGAAGTATGAACTTATCGAGTTAGAAATTCCACCAGGTATGATCATTGAGGAAGATATGCTCGGTTCAGTAGGAAGCATGAGGTATGCAAACCATGACTTGACATATATGAAGAAGTTTCTAGAATTGTCTTCGAACAAGTATAGAAGTGTAAGACTTACCACAGAGTCAAAAAGAATCATAGTAGAGCCACAGGACTGGACGACGGGGCTGGAAAAAACAGGTATTTTAAACCTTTTAGATATTCTTCATTTTGGTAGGAGCACAGAGATAAATATTTGTGTTAATTTGTTATTTAGTTGTGTACACAGGGGATTTCTATGGTTAGATAGACCGGTGTCCATAGACATATATTTGATTGCACAAATAACCTTGTTTCCATCAAAAGGGGAAGACCCATCGTCGTTATTCACAGAGAAGACAAAGGAGAAAGCATTGGGAGAAAAATGAAGAACAAGTATGGCACATCCAGAGGTGCACACGGTCTAGATGTTGTAAGCATCAATGATGATACAATTTAGTTCACGATGTAGGTGTTGGTCTGCAATTTTTTGAGGAAATGTTGCAAGGATCGAGTACCAGCAGTTGTGATAGCGACGGCTGAGAATTGCGTCGCAGGAGTTCAAATGAGCTAGGGAACATTCATGTTGAACAAGTTCTTGATATATTGCAAGGAATGTCAAGACAAAGGTATGGAATTTCATTATTCCTAGTTGTTAATACTGATAGCATTAGTGGCCTGGACGGAGCCAGAGGACACTCAATTTTTTCAAGTTGCGAAGAAGCCATGTTTAGCAGCGAGATATGTAAACTTGTGGCATATTGCGTACAAGGAGAGGTAGTTATATAACAACATTTTGTTGTATGTATACATTGAATTAATTCAGGAGAGTATCCATAATGCACCGTGCATACTACCCCAGGTAGTAGAAGCATACAAGGGGATTGTGTGCTTCAAAGTTAGAAGACGTCATATGTACATTCAGGCCAAGAAGGACCCAAAGAAACAGTGGTTTTCGTGCAGATACAAGTTGACAGAGGTTGACTTAGGACAGATCATAGAAGACTGGGAGGAAGAATGGAAAAGCCCCGTAACATAGGCCAAAAAATTGGAACCACAACCATCAAAGAACGATCCAAAGAAAGAAAGTAACGAAGAAGAAGAAGAAGAAGAAGAAGAAGAACATGAAGAGGATGGATATGGCACAGGAGGAACACATAAGACAGTATCGCACCCGGGAGAGAAGCGAAAGGAACATGATACGAAAAAATCAGTACAACAATGAAAGAAGAGGGAACAATCAAGTAAGTGGCCACCCATGCCTTGTCATAGGATGACTTAGAAAATATTGTGGATCAAGTGAAAGAGGTTATTGAGGAGGCTTTTGAGCGAGCGGCACAGAAGCAAGAAGAAAGGCACTCGGACGTGCAAGCGTGGATTGTCACACTGTGAAATATTTTGGAGGCAACCAGGATTGCGCAAGTCAGAACAAGGGAACGAGAGTACATGGATAGCACGGTAAACATGACATAGTTGCAACAAATAGAATCCCACCCATGTGCAACATCAGGAGAGCGACGGGTGATGAAGATAGCAGCATCGGATTTAGAGTTCCCTACGACAGAATTACAGGAGCGTGCAATTAACTACAATTGTGCGTGATGTCAACATTGATGGACTTGACAAAGGCAGTTGCAGATAAGGATGTGCTACAAGAAGAATATGATCAACTTAGGCTAGAGTGGGATGAGGTCACACAGAGGACAGAGAGAGTGAAACAGGAATTCCAAGGGGTTTATAATGCTATTCCAGAAATTCCTAGGGAGTAAGATGTCATGTTAGAATAACAAGTGACAAAGATCAGTGAAGCCATTTAGGGCTTCCGCATAAAGATTATTGATTTGGAAGCACGTCAGATATCGAGCACTCCACCAGAGAAAAGGGAGAAGATTGCGACACCAACCGTAAAGAACATCAAAAGTATGGAAGTAGAGTGTGCCAAGATATACGAAGAAAGCATGGGAGTATGGACTCAACTGATAGAAGACATGGAATTGCAAGAAATTGGGCAAAAGATACAAGCTGCACAGGATAAGGTGCAGAAGTTTAAGGAAGTGATGAGCATATTACCACTAGAAGAGATGATGGCAACAATGGCAGAGAATAGAAAATTGTACTCAAAGATGAACCAAATGAGGATGCAGCAGCGGACTCGTGCACAAAATATTGAAACACTGTAGGAAGAAGCATACAAGGTGATGGTAGAAGTAGCAGTTGCGTAGGTCATGGTCAAGCAGGCAGCATAAGAAAGTGAAAAAAAGTTGAAGATGCATATTACTGCAAAGACGGTTGAGGGAATTGTGCAACAAGAAACACAAGCAAGATAAAATATCACAACTGCAAGGGAGACATTTCATAAGTTCATGGATACTTGGAAAAAATCTTGAAGTGGCTCGGGACGAGCCATAGGTGAGTGTTGGGGGCTTGTTGGAGCAGGAAATTTTGGGTAATTTTTGGGAATCATTCAAGAGAAACCCACGCCACAAGTCAACAAAGGAGAAACACGCATGAAATACAGTTAGTGCATATTCAGGAGCCATCACATGGAAGGCTTAAGTTAGTTAGTAGTAGTTAGACCATTTGGTCCATTTTGTAACGGACTAAGCCCTAGTAGCAATGTATAAATATGTAATGGGTTTTTGGGTAGAGATGTGTGTGTGTGTGTGTGTGTGTGTGTGTGTGTGTGTGTGTGTGAAATCATAGAATAAGAGTATGAGCAAATGGTATGAGTAGAGTTTGGGAGTATGATTGGAGAATGAGATAAGTGTGCACAGTATGCGCAAACGGCTAGGGAATTTTGGATAGAAATGATGTATCTAATATGAATGCAGTGCGCACCTATTGTAAGGATTGAATATGAATGAATAAGATAAGAAGTCATTCATTGTCAATGTAGCCCAGTTGCGGTGAACCACGTTAAATTCCTATGTTCTTATGTGTGTGATGTTATGTTGTGTCGATTTACTTTGTTTGTTGCCCACATGTAATAGATGTTTAATGGTTAATGTGAATAAGTATATGATGGTTCCGTGCACATGTTGAATGGTTAAGTAAGATAAATCTACCATATGTTATTTTATTGTTATGATTCCATGCACAAGGTATATTGCACATTGAATGAATGTTAGAATGGCCTCCATTCCCTTCATGACTGCAGAAGCATGGTTCCTGCAGTCCCCATAGGTACCTCGGGTGAGACTTCACCTACTTGCGGGTGATGATGAAAGGGACGGTATCTTGGGATTTGTTGGTGAATTAATATTTAACCCCAGGTCTTCCCATTTCACACCAACAGGTGCCTTATGTGGACCCCTAGGGCCCCACCCAATATCCTAGCCCCTTTCATTATGGAGGGGTTACATGACTTACCTACCCACAAACTCCCAATGACCATGGGGATAAACCAATGGCTCTATTATCCATTTCATCTGCTTCCTTATTATTTTCTCTTAGGATGTGGAAAAATTGGACAGAGATATTGGAAAGAGATAGTCGGATCCTTCCTATGAGAGATTTTAACTTGATCTATTTGGATTGGAGCCATTGAAAAAATATTTTGTGGTGTTCTTAGATTCCCCCACTATATTCAACTGTGAAAGATGCTTTTGTAGCGCTAATTGCACCCCTTAATAGACCGCATAAGCTCATACAGTATTATTTGTTGCAATACCAAGGTTCCAAAAATACTCCAATTCTTTAATTCCTCTAGGGCCATACAACACCCCCCCTGCACCTGCCTCCCCTGGGTTTCCTTTTGACGCCCCATCAAAACAAAGGGTATATCCTGAATGAGAGGAAAGCCAATTATGAAACTCCACAACTGATACTCGAATCTGCCAGAATGATCATTGAGAAATCTTTTAAGAGATTATCACTTGAATGTCTAGTTTATCCGTCCAATTTTCTTCCTCCCGCTCCAATTTTTGTACATACTCCACTCTAATTATTTTAAAGTTCATGTATTCAACCATTTTCCCCATAGAAAATGTTGCAATAGAGTAGGGAGGAAGGAATTTATTTTTGAAGAGGGCTTTATTTCTAGCCAACCACAATTGTCGGCAAACAAATTTAGAAAATGTTTTTCAAGTTCTATGAAATATTGATTTCCCATGGAAAGAACCTTTATAAGAAGATCCCCATTTCCCCACTAGGGAATTACATGTTGTTGGCCAAGATATCTTATGAAACACCTCCAAGAACACCATATGCCATACCTGTTTAGAAAATCCACATTCAAGGAAAATATGTTGGGATGATTCTATTGATTTTTTACATAATCTACACCTAAAAGGTCCCTTGAAACCTTGCTTACTCAGATTATCCCCCGTTATAAGTTGTTCATGGGCTAAAAGCCAACAAAAGTTATTAATTTTAGGAAGCTAGTCATTATTCCAAACACTTCGCCATAGATTGGATTTTTTAGGAAGTGAGTGTCTCCCAAGTAAATATTTATAGCCTTCCTTCACCGAGTAACCATTCATACCCCAACCCTATTGTCTCTCTATTGTTGATGGATCAGGGCAACTCCATTAAGGGAGGAAAGCAAGGATTGAGCAAGCTAAGTGAGATGAGGTGGGATTGGAACCATATCCCAACCCACCCATACTCCATTTGAGTGTCAGGTTGAAATGGCATGGAGAGAAACTTTGTGTTGACTTAAGAGCCATTGCCGAAGAGGCTCCATAGAAACTTCGTCTCTCGAGAGAACTCAACCAAATATCCGAACACCCCAAATATTTATATTCATCCCATTCTCGGGACCCAATTAAAAGAGTCCTGAAAGTAGGGCAAAGCGGCCCTGAGTAGTTTCCATATGGGCGATCCTACCTGCCTTCTAGGAGTAACATCCAAAAAACATTTTCGATTTCTTGAGAAGCACTTTTGACACAAATATCTCTTCCACCATTCACTTTCTCATGTCACTAGTCTCCACAAACGTTTTGATCCCAAGGTTATATTTACCAATTCAGGGTCTCTGACTCCAAGGCCACCCTTTTCTTTAGGAGAGCAAACAATGCTCCAATTTACCAAATGAAATTTCTTTGAACTGGACTTGCCACCTTGCCATAAGAATTTTTGGATTTCTTAAGCCATCGCCTTCTTAATACCAACAGTGCAGAAATTTGATATATCGTAAACAAACAGTGCAGATTTAACAAACACCACTCTCTTGTTGGGTTAAACCAAACTACTCCCCATATTTCAAATTGATCTTTGATTTTATGAAAAATGACTTGCCAAGCCTCCCCTGTTATTTATTTCAAGTTGATCGACATTCCGAAATACTTCAAAATGTTCCAATCAATTGAGAAAGTGAATTGGAGGATATGAGCTATACCCATCAAAGTATTAGCATCAACATTCCATGCATAAATTTGGATTTTATTTTTGTTGATTAGACCACCTGATACTATGGCATATTGATCCAATACAAGCTTAAATCAATGAGCAATGATTTGTTAGGCTCCTCCTATTAATAGGGTATCATCAACAAATTATGAGTGGTTTAGTATTTTAACACCTCTAGCTATTCTAAGTCCTAGGATGTTTTTGTAACTCCGCTCCTGCTCTAATATTCTATTTAAATATTAAGCCATGAGAACATATAACACAGTGGAGAGAGTGATCCAGGTGGATATCGATGGCCACCCACCTATTCCACAGGCTCAAAAAACATTTTTCCATCATGGAAGTTTTTCAGGTTCCAAACTTCTGGGGTCATTTTGAGGCCCTAAATGGCGTTTTTTTGGGGATTTGGGGCCTAGGTGACTGCCTAAGGCTCTAACCTGGGCCAGTCGAAAATTGTCCTTCTTGGTTAGACCTTTCCAACTGTGTATCGAGCACCTGTTGATGGGTGTAAATGACACACCGTCAACTGGAAGGTCAAATATGGACCGGGGTTGTCTAATTAACCCAAGTCGTTTGGAATGAAATGACTTGACGGGTTTAATGGCTCCGTTAGCCAACTAAAGTCCTAAAAATCATAAAAGAAATAAAGTAATCTAAGGATATAATACTAAGAATATAATCTTGCTAATTACAAATGTTTAAATAGAAACATGAATATGTACAAATGATTATAAACAACCTATACACAGCTTGCAAGGTTTACTTGAAATCTTGCGAAATAAATGTTCTTAAAAGTGTTTCTAAACGAGATAAAGAAAACACATAAATATTTTTGTTTTCTTTTTGAATATTCAAATATTTAAAACTAATAAATACCAATCAAATACAATTGAAACAACGATACATAAACAGTCAAAGCTAATTCATGCAATCATTATTTCATTAATAAATAATTTAATTAGATAACACACATACTAACATGTAACTAATCGACTAAATTGAGTTTATCTTCCTGTGTTGTTCGAGCTCCTATTTGTCCTGCATGTAAGGGAAACATGTGATAGAACAATACTAGTACTTCCAGAACAAATTCAAAGAAGCGTGTAATGTGTTGGAGCAGGAATATAACATCAAAATAATAACTAATTAAAACTCCTATGACCTTATGATAACAATATTTAAGAACGAGAGAGAACTCAATTCTGAGTATTGATATTATCCATCATTTAAAATTAGGAATAAATTCAATAATAATCAAATAATGAATTGATCACACATACAGAATGGAATAACAAATTATGGATAGCATATAAATAGTTAACAATATGAAACACCTATGCTGACAAGGCTAAAGCTGCATCAAACATAATAATATCTCGTAAGACCGAGGCAATAAAACAACATAATGGAATAAGCATCACACAGGTATAAAGCCAATGGTGAATAGCTTTCCCATATCAGTTCCCAAAATCACATGTCCATATTGTATCCCAGCAAAAGTTGTCCTTACTACTAACAGTGATCACTATTTAAACTAGATTTGGATTAACAACCTCTTATCATGCAAGATAGAGGGTAATCCCAAAAAAATAGATTGTTTTACAAAAATAGTACAACACGGAACCATTCATGTAGGAGTTGGTTTATCAAAATTTATTACATAATGAGAAAGTTTTATCAAACAAAAAGAAACTACTAAACTATACAGTGCATAATCCAAGATGGCTTCTCCTTGTGAATAGCACCATAATTATTATTTTCCTGTAGATGACAAAATGAAATTGATATTTAGAAAATAATACAAACTAACATTTAGAAATATATTGGCTATAGAATCGTGAGATTATGTAACTAGTCTTATATTAACAAAGAAAACCAAAATGAATCTTCCTATTTGACTTTTATAATAGAATAAAATGAAAGCAAATCAAAACCAATTTTACCATTCTAGAAATTAGATAGTGAAGGGTCAGATAGTTTTGAGTTAATGATGGCATTGAAGTTGGTTGCATTTTTTATAATCACACTACCAGATATTTTGGGCCTTTTACTTTCCCAATTTTCACATGCCTTCAGTTCTTGATTTTCTCATTCAACAAGAGAATTTCGAGCTACCAAGTGTTTTAATTGTGCCTGTAAAAATGGTATGTCCCTGTAGTAGTGTTCTACCCAGTCCAGACAATTGTCACAGTGTATCGGTGCTATAGCAGGCCGAGGTTGAGTGTACTCAACAATGGGTGCTTCAGTCTTTCATGTGGCTTGTTTCAAATCATGGCCTATGTGAGCAAAGCCCTCTTGACCTTTTAGAAACTGAGGTAGTCTAGAAACAAAGTCGTATTGTATAGCTTGACCAACAGTTTTATTTCCGAGACATTGGTTATTCACATCTTCTCGTTCAAGGAAATCATTGATCTCATCATTAGAACAGTGATCATTGACCTCGATCACTGATATCGATCTCAAATGATCATGCTTTCGATTTCTCAGACTCCTGGATATTAATCGGCCTGATCTCTTGTTTATAAAACTCAAATCTAAGTTATCTTATTTCTTTTTCTTACGATTTTTCTTAACAGTTGGTTCGTCAATCAAACCCTGAGTCGGCTCAATAGCAGGAGCAGGAGAAACCCTCTCCTTCAACACGTCCACTACCTCTTCTAACAATTTCTTGGGTACAAAATTATATCGGGGTTTTTTACCCAGAGGGTCTTGCATAGAAACAGAAATTGGTTCAGTGAGCTCACGGTCTCTATGTGAATCGAAACCTTGACTTTTGGTCACAGGGTTATCAGGATTAGGGTTTACATTTGAATGAAAATGTGAGTCCACTGTGCTCTCGGGTAGGGAAAAATTGTTTTGACATAGGAAGTTTTCCCAAGTTTCCCCAATTTGAGATAGGTGCGATAGCAGCAGAATTCATATAAGTCGGTGGTGGAAGAGGCTAGACAGAGGGTTTAAAATTTGTTTCTTATAGCGCTTTGACATCTTATGCAGGCTCATCAACAAATAGAAGGGCATGTTTAGATTAAACCATAGGAACAACATCAACAGTCGGATATGATACAAAAATACTAAACCATGCCTACCCTCGCACATTATAAATTCTTTCAGAATCAGAAGGAGGTCGTGCCATCAAGGTTTCAAAAGGGTAATAGGAGTATCTTTAGGGCAGCATGACGAATTCCTAGAGACCATGAACAGGCTCCAAGGCACGCCTTCTATCTTGGCATTTTTGAACCATTTTTCTCCTTCCTGTGACAGTCTTATCACTCGAGCTATATATTCCTTTGTTACCTCCAATTGCAGATCCCCAACTTTGGCTCTAAAGCCATCAAACGTTTGAGAAAAATCTTGTGCGACCGTCAGGTTATAACCCTCAAATTTTCGGATGAAAATGTCCCAACCATGCGCCTATAGATCGTTTATGGCATCGTCGTGGGAAAGAAGGGCTTGAGATCCATTAGGTTCAATTAAAACCACATGGGCCATGGTTACTGTCAATCCGACATAGTGAATAGCACGAGAGGGAGGCTTCGTCTTCCAATAGACAAATAACAAGGAGAGGTCTGTGAAAACCAAAACGGCCCGATACCTACGAACTTGGGAGGCTGTCATGTTTGATAATTTAAGTTTGGAGTGACAAAAAACCAAAGGACATACAAGCTCATGAACCATTATGCACAATGAATATTAAACCCCAACGATTATCAGTTGCTTATTTGAATAATGAATGAAAGCCTTAAATGTATAGGACAATAGGATGATGTGTATTTGTGAGTACATCAGTCTTGTACTAGTTTGATATGAAAGCGATATGACTGATAGAGAAAATAGAACATTTAAAATGTTAATCCAAGTTTCTGCGTGATTAGGCATAAAAATTAAAACAATACAATCAACCATAGAAGAGATCGAGTCATATTCCCCATAATACATAAAAAGGTGGCAGTGGATTAATCAATGAGCTTATAAAACTTAAAACTTAGCAACATATAGGTCCTATCAAGGTGTAATCTCTTTGGTAAAAGAAAAGAAGAAATCACAAACTGCAAAATGATTACCCAAGCCAAGTTTTGTTTCAATTTCATGCTTGCAGTCATGAAATTTAAATAAAGCAAATGAAAATGAAAAACTCAAATAATAAGCTAGCCCAATAAATATCCTTGAAGCCAAAAGACAAAAACGTTTATAAATGTAAGGAGGAGGCATCTACAGAAAGATTTTATCTCTTTTTGTTGACTTTTAATTATGATAAAATTCGACAGAATTGGTGGCTTCCAACAACGGCAACACATTGGGTGAAGCAGTTATCTATGCATCACCAGAAAATTTATGTCAGGAGCACAGATGAAACAAATTTTTAGAAACAATTAATGACAGATCAAGCATTTCGATAATAACTCAAAAAGTAGTGCAATCATAGCATTGGATGTATTTATGTCTGAAAATGTAACCTGGTATCTTATTTAGATCACAGGTGTAGCGATGTTTATACAAATGACTTTGATATCATTGATAGGGCCACTGCTGCCAGTAGGCATCCATAGTCTCGACAAGGGTGTCATTTAACCCACTCTAGTACCTTTGTCCTATCCCAGAGTCGTCCATTCATGATAAAAGCATCTTCATACTTGATCAAATTAAAAGACATACCTGAGGATCTTCTTAAACCCAGCATTGCTTCACTGCCATCAGGCCTTTTCATTACCCCGACGAAGTTGCCTTGGTATCATGTGTGCATTTACCCACTACCAGCAAACTTGTTCAATGTCCCTGCGGGTTTACATACAATTCCCACACATTATAGTGCTT
The DNA here is from genome assembly GCA_009831015.1 of Picea engelmannii. Classification (NCBI taxonomy): domain Eukaryota; kingdom Viridiplantae; phylum Streptophyta; class Pinopsida; order Pinales; family Pinaceae; genus Picea; species Picea engelmannii. Next base: position 364,426 of record ML789174.1, on the reverse strand, counting down.
CCAACTCTCTAAAACTTTCCAGAAACTTCATGATATTCAAGAGAGCAGGGTGATACTGAAAATCTCATAGTCTGGTAATGAAAAGATTGATCATTTAAGAATCATTTTTTTTGTTCTGATGACTTTCATCATGATTTGGACAATTAGATTTCTATTAGGAAACCATCTCTAGGATGGGGAAGCACAATTGATTTTTCCTCATTAAAACAAGGACGGTGTTAGAAGTTTGTTAAGGATAATCGCATCTTCCTGTAATTTTAATGAGAAACCAAAAACACTGATTGCACAGAAACTTACTTTTGTTTATCTGAGTTTAGCATTTACTGTCAAGGTGCTTGAAATGTTATCAATTGTTGCTAATGAATAAGAATTATGATTCTCTTCAACAAATGAATGGTGATTCAGATGTGATTATTTAGAAAACAAATCAAAATCAAGAAAAATGAAAAGAACCAAAATCAAAAACAGAAAAGAAAATTAAAAAAAATATTTACAAGAGGGTGGATCAAAAATCATCAAGCGAAATACCTCTTGAGAGCCTGGTCATTCACTAGGAAAGTGTCTAGCTATCCCTCCAAGTTATGCAGACGAAAAGAGCTAAGACCCAATTTTTCAGAAATTACAAACGGTCTCAACCATAGGTTTTGGAACTTGGTATGTTCTCCCTTACCCTCGTGTACTTTGTCCCACTTGAGAACCAAATCCACAACATCAAAAGTCCTATCAGAAGATGAATTTGCATCAAACCAGCTCTTCACAATTTGTTGGTGTTGGTCAAGTTTCTGCTTCGCTTGTGTTCTCACCTCTTCTAGTTTTAATAAAGCATTAATCTGGTTTTCTAGAGGAGGACAATCCTCTTCTTGAACTTTCTGCGATAATTGCATAGAAGGAAATAAGACATGTGGGAGAAGAATGGCTTCTCTTCTGTAGACGAGGAAGAAAGGGGAATTACCAACGGAATCTTTTGGAGTTACCATATCAGCCCAAAGTGCATTGTACAATGCATTGTGCCAATTCTTGTGGTTTTGTGAAACTGTCATTTTAATAATCTTGATTAAATTCTTATTTATCAACTCAGCTAGACCATTCCCTTGAGGGTAGTAGCTGGTAGAATACTTCAGTTTAATCCATTTTTCCAAAGCGAAAACATTCATATCAAGGGACAAAAAATAAGAGGCGTTGTAAAAAACCAGACATTCAGGAATTTTGAATCGAGTGATGATATGGGAGTTCAGAAAAGACACTACCTGGTTAGTGTCAACCACTTTTAAAGGTAAATCTTCAGACCATCTTGTAAAATAGTCTATTGTCGTGAGAATGTATGTGTGTTGTTACAAGGAAGGGAGATTAATTCGTCATATAATGTTTAGACCCCATTGTTGAAAAGGTGCATCTACAGTAACAGGTTGCAAAGGAAAAGCTGCCTTTTTCACCCGTCATGTAGCCTTTTGACAGATTACACACTTGCGGGATAGCGCATGGGCTTATTTAAACAAGGTGGGCCAATAGTATCTAGCCCTTAGCATTTTGTGGGTAGCGGTATCTCCACCAAAATGACCATCGGCATCACCAAAATGAAGTTCAGCCGACACTTTTTCGGACTCCTCTTTTTCCAAACAATGCAGAAAAACACCATCAAAGTTCTTTCGAAATAATATATCATTGATTAATTGGAAAGATGCAGATTTAAGCCTAACTGCTCTTTTGTTTTTGGGGTCAATATTGCAGGGAGTAGATCCATGCGTTAAATAAAATCTAATGTTCTCATACTAAGAATTGGGTGTAGTTTGTGTTGGAGTTACTTCACACACACCTAGGATTTCTTTTTCCTAAGGTTTTTATTTGTTTATTAGTCATAATTAGTCATTATCCAGTCTCCTATATTTTAGGAGAGAATATTCCACCTAGAGAATATTCTCTTTCAGTTCACACTTTAGTTTGACTAGTTGAGTTGAGTTTAGATGTTGTATTGGGATCATCACCATGCAACATTGGGATAATCACCATGCTAATTCAACATTCCCTTGGTATCATCACCAGAGTGGTGCATTAGCCTTGATTCCTTGAGTTAACTCCTCACTAGTTTCTGTTAAGTCAGTTAACTGAAGACTAGTTGACTAGTTAACTCAACTAGGCGGCAGTGCACTCCCGTAACTACCTGAGAGACTAGAATAGATGGCAGTTCACTCCCGTAACTGCTAGTGTGTGTCCAGATCACTCTAGACCACCACTATGATGACTTGGTTCACCTCAAGTCGAACTCATTGAGTTATACAAAGTATATTATGTGTAAATTATTCATTATTCATAACGGTTAATGAGAATTCTTTCCATTCTTTCTCTCCTTCTTCTTCTTTTTCCAATTCTCTCTGCAAATGTGTGTATCATTATTTAGATAGATCTATTTTGTGCAGGTTCAACACATTTACAGTTTGTGCACAGTTGATTTGTTTTTGGTTATGTTGATTTACAGTTGATGTGTTTGTTTGACTTTCTAATTCCTAAATTGAATCAGCCACTAGTTTACATAGGCTTTGACCTCTAACAATTTGGGCAGGAGTTATTTCAAGGTCATATTCTTGTAGTGATGTCATCCAATTTTCCCTTTTCTCACCCAGCTCTTTTTGTACTAACATATTTCTCACAGCGGGGTAAGGAACAACAACTTTGGTTCTAGATTTCAACAGGTAAGACTTGAAGTGTTTCACTGCTTTAAAAACAGCATATGTTTGTTCATATATCGCGAGGTAATTAAGTTATGCTCCTTTAAAAGCAGAGCTCATGAAGGAAATGGGTATCTCATTGATTTTAGCATTTTTTTTGTGTAAGCGTAGCAGCATAGGATCTGTCAGATGCAAAAGTGTATAGAGTTAAATCTTGAGAAAAATTGGGACTCATCAAGGAAGGTGCTTTTATTATTTCTTTTCTAATTGAATCAAAAGCTTGAATTTCTTCTGGTCCCCATCTGTATAGAACATCCTTTTTGTTGTTGGGAAATTATACCCTACGGACTAACAAGCTAGGGTTTAAACTTGCATGCAGATCATGACCCTTAAGAAATTACTTTTAACCTTCTACCCCAAATCTAAAACCCTTTTTCACATGCACGCATGGGAAGAACCCACTAACATTTTTATCGACGGTTGGTGTAGATCCTCCGTTGAGCTTTATCCCGTTGCTTCTGCTGCTCCTTCCACAAAGTGATCCTGCAATCAAGACAAAACTACACATGCATGCTATTGTTCTACTAGAGGATTAGAGATTAAACATAAATCAAATGAAATACATAAGACTCGTGCATTTGGGACGGGAAAAGTATCTTTTTATTAATCTCACGATGAATCAACTTATAATGATTATAGAGACCGGCCACCGTTCCTCGATCCTGATCCTGGGCTCCTCCTCTTCTTTGTCCTCCAACTGCTTTGCTTGAATTCTCCTAAAGCTTGAGGAAAGGCTAAAGGGTTGGGACAAAATGGATTCGGCAATTGGGCAGCGTTTCTTTGCTATGATTTTCCTCCCTTGAATAGTACCCCTACCCCTTCTTTTATAGGCTAGAAGGAGCTAGGGTTTTAGACGAACTCTCGGCCATGCATGGCTAGGAGTTCCAGTTAACTGACCCAAAGATTTTCGTCCCGGCAGGAACTTTCCTGATTTTTTGCTTTGTTAGGTAAACGCGGGCTGTAGTGGGCTAGCCCATGTTCCAACGCGTGTAGTGGAAGATCAGCAAGCGTTCCAACGCGCCCAGTGTTAGGTTAGGGCGCGAGTTGCTTATTTTAAGTGGTTTTTCAGGGTTTTATTCAGCATGGCTTTGGCAAGGAAGAGACATGAGTTGGCCTGATGCCAGGTAAGCCTGTGTGGTGCATTTTAGGGTTATAACAGATGCCCCCTAATGTGTGAGGTCAGAAGAGCATCTGATGGCCGAAATACATTGCCAATTCTTTACCAATCTGTACTAATACGCTGAATGAGTGAGCCCAGGAAGCAGGAATCAGGAGGTGTCATCTGCAAAAATATCAAATGTCTCACCGAGGCGAGCATACCCATGCTCGGGATAAATCAGAACCATGGCTACCAACCAAATACACTGTAGATCCATGTCAAATAACTATAAAGAGTAGCCGCGAACAATACACAGCGGAGCTAGATCTCGAAATCAGAAAGATATACATAGAAAGTATCCATCTCTCAGAAGCTGATTTGGCCTGATGGCTGTTCTTCAGAGCTCAAACAACAACTTCAAAATCTTCTAAACTCGGGTAGGAGTGTAATGTAACCATATGACTGCACTACCCAGAGGTCTTTGACGGCTCGTCGGTTGCGGACTTGATAATCTTGATGATCGGACTGAAGGCTTCAGTGATTTCGAACGAAGACTTGATTGGACGTTCAGGATGGTCGGGTATGCAGACAAGAGACATATTGCAAAGTGGCCGACTCAGGTTAAGTAACAAACTTCCCTTGGACAATAGCACGACAAGTGGTAAGACTCAGGCAACATATCTGTTAATCATAAGTCTACGAAGCAGGAGGCAACGCAAACTCTCCATATGTTTGGAAGAGTAACCAAACGGTGGAGGACACAAC
>ML789174.1:334240-347893 GCA_009831015.1 Picea engelmannii | reverse complement strand
CTCCGCTACCTTTCCTTACGCGACCTCGTGTTTAGCCCCTATGTTAGAGGGGGGTCCCGGATAACTTTCTGTAACTGGACTTCTACACTCCCTATTGACAGACTCCAATGTTTAGTTTGGGTGGCCTTGGAGAATTTACTCTCTAACCTATTCCAAGGCCCTAGTCCTGAGCTAGTGTATGCACCCTATAAACAAAAAGTCTACTTGATTTTAATTAGCGTTGCTTTTAATGGGATTTTTAAGTCACAAGGTACGAAAGTGGAACTGATGGTGTGTAAAAAGACTCAAAGCAAAATGAACAAGAAATGCTTGGAAACAAAAACTTTTACAAACAATGCAAAAAACCAGCAACTTTTCAACAAGAAAGACTTCTTTTCTTTTCAAATTTACTAAGATCTCATGCAGTAAATATAAAGGACTTTCACTCAGATCTGCGAGCTACTTATACTCTAAATGCACTGCAAAAACTTATGCAAAAATACCTCTTCCTAGCTACTGATGCAACAACACAATCTTCAAACCAAGAAGAAAATGAAACAAGATATTTTTTTTTTTATTTAATTGCAAAATGACACAATAAAGGGAAAATGACGACAAGCAAAAAACCAAGAAAACTAAATAAAGTTCTGGCTTAAAGCGCAGATCGCAAAAGAATCAGAGCAGAAATGCAAACAGCAATCCAGGAAGCACCAATTCTAACACTTGTCTAAAAACCAAAAAACCACAAATTTTTTCCTTTTTTCTTTCCTATCAAAACATTAAGTAAGAAAAAAACAAGCTAAGGATATGAGACCCTAACTTACTGCCTGTGCACCCTAGACTCCAAACCCTGAAAGGAACACTTCTCACCACAGGAGGGGATGACTGCCCCACCCAGGCTGAGAGATAACCAAACAGGCCCGCGACTGTCACTGAGACAGCACGCGTTCAAATGCGTTCTGAGCTACAACAGCACGCGGGTACCCGCGGGCTAGGCTTAAACAGGCCACGGGTAGGTATAAAATCAAAGAAAAAGTCAAACACAGGCAGCCCAGTCCTGAAAGAGGCCTCTGATATTGACAACCAGGGTCTCTGAAAGGCTTGGATGCTTCTACTTCAACAGAAAAGAAAAATTTGCAAAAAAGAAGATAAATGCAAAGAACAACCAACACAATGAGGCAAACTGAAAGCAAGACAGTAAATCAATCAAGATCCAGACAGGATCCAAAAATCCCCCTGAGAAGATAAACCTCTGACAGGGAAGAGGAGACTGCCTCTTAAGCTTCTTGGGCTCTACACGCTACTGAAACCACTACAGAAAGCGTTCAAACGCGGGCTGTAGAAGGTTAGGGCGCGGGTTACACGCGGACAGGCTTTCTGCAGGCCGCGTGTACCTYTGTGTATCCTGAGAATAAAAGTCAAGCGACAGTCAAGGAAAAACTGGTATTGATAACCAGGTTCCCTGCTAGCTTTTGACCTAACAGAAAACAAAAACAGCAAAGAAATTGAAACTCTACTTCTTTGAACTACCCAAAAACCTTCAATGAAATCCGGAAACCCTAAGAGTAAAATATCCCCAGTGGAGTCGCCAATTCTGTTGTTGGGAAATTATACCCTACGGACTAACAAGCTAGGGTTTAAACTTGCATGCAGATCATGACCCCTAAGAAATTACTTTTAACCTTCTACCCCAAATCTAAAACCCTTTTTCACATGCACACATGGGAAGAACCCACTATCCTTTTTATCGACGGTTGGTGTAGATCCTCCGTTGAGCTTTATCCCGTTGCTTCTGCTGCTCCTTCCACAAAGCGATCCTGCAATCAAGACAAAACTACACATGCATGCTATTGTTCTACTAGAGGATTAGAGATTAAACATAAATCAAATGAAATACATAAGACTCGTGCATTTGGGACGGGAAAAGTATATTTTTATTAATCTCACGATGAATCAACTTACAATGATTATAGAGACCGGCCACCGTTCCTCGATCCTCATCCTGGGCTCCTCCTCTTCTTTGTCCTCCAACTACTTTGCTTGAATTCTCCTAAAGCTTGAGGAAAGGCTAAAGGGTTGGGACAAAATGGATTCGGCAATTGGGCAGTGTTTCTTTGCTATGATTTTCCTCCCTTGAATAGTACCCCTACCCCTTCTTTTACAAGCTAGAAGGAGCTAGGATTTTAGACGAACTCTCGGCCATGCATGGCTAGGAGTTCCAGTTAACTGACCCAAAGCTTTTCGTCCCAGCGGAAACTTTCCTGATTTTTTTCTTTGTTAGGTAAACGCGGGTTGTAGTGGGCTAGCCTGCGTTCCAACGCGTGTAGTAGAAGGTCAGCAAGCGTTCCAACGTGCCCAGTGTTAGGTTAGGGCGCGGGTTGCTTATTTTAAGTGGTTTTTCATGGTTTTATTCAGCATGGTTTTGGCAAGGAAGAGACATGAGTTGGCCTGATGCCAGGTAAGCCTGTGTGGTGCATTTTAGGGTTATAACACTTTTTAATTAGAATTTGTAGAGGTCTAACCATTTCTGAAAAACTTAGGACAAATCATCTGACAAAATTAATCTTACCCAAAAAGGATTTCATGGCCTTTTTGGAAGAAGGAGGAGGAAGTTTAGCAATGGCTTGGGTTCTCTCGGGATCAATAATCATTCCATCCTTAGACACTATAAACCCAAACAGTTTGTCTTTCTCTACTGCAAAAATTGATTTTTTGGGGATTGAGAGATATGTCGAACTTCCGGCATCGTTCCAAGGCAACCCTAAGGTGGGACAAGTGATCTTTCTTGTTTTTTGAAAAGAAAGTGACATCGTCAAGATATACCACAACTGACCGGTTAGTGAGGCCACGGAAAGTAATATCCATTACTCTCTGGAAAGTGGCACCGGCGTTTATCAATCCAAAAGGAATTTTCCTGTAGGCATAAGTGCCCCACGGGGGACAAAAGGTGGTTTTAAGCTGGTCCAAAGGAGACATAAGGACTTGGTTGTATCCTGAAAAACCATCTAATAAAGATAGTCTCTTGGAACCAGACACCTGTTGTAGAATTTGTTCCATTGGAGGAACAGGGTAATTGTCTTTATCAAATGCTCGGTTTAAATTTCGAAAATCGACACAAAGTCGAATTTCACCACTTTTCTTCCTTACAGGGACTAAGTTAGATACCCATTGAGTATGCCTAACCAGAAAAATTATCTTTGCAGTTAGTAATTTATTCAGTTCCTTTTTAATGGTAGGTTCCAATTTAGGACGCATTTTCCTCATTTTTTGCTGAAAAGGATGAGTCTGGGGTTTCATAGGGATTATATGTTGTATAATGTTTGGATCGAAAGTTTTCAGGTCATCGTACGTCCAAGCAAATACATCTTTAATTTTTTTAAATAATTTAATGAAAGCGGATCTTTCTTGCTCTGAACATCCCTTTCCTAGATTAATATTTTGAAGATTATCTCTTGTTCCTAAATTAACAGTTTCATAGATCAAAGAGGAACTGTTAGTTTTGCAATTGACTACCCCTCTAAACTTGTCATGCAAGTCATAAAATCTCTCTAATCTCACCACATATTTGGGGATAGAATTTACCATCTCAGATGTCGATTTAGGGAATTGAGGATCAGATATTATCATTAAGTCTCGAAGATTCTCGTCGTGAGTGCCTTCATCAATAACTGCATCCTGGAAGGTGTCTTCCATATGCATAAAGTTGATGATCTGTTGGTCATCATCAAATACTCTCCAATTTGTGATGTTGTCCAGAATCGATGGCCTAAATAACAATTCGATCGAAAACGTGTCAGGAGAAAAACCTTCAATGGGCAACAATTTAGAAGCAACATTGGCTAGTATATCAGCTTCTGAGTCACTCATCCTAGGAATATAATTTATATTAAATGCTAGAAATTTATACATTAAACTCCATACCTCGGTTTGGTAACTCTTCAAATGCGGAGACAAACAGTGTATTGCATTTCTTACTTGTTTAACTACTATTTCTTAATCACCAAATACTACCAAATTTTGCACGTCCATGTCCAGTGCTTTCCTAAGTCCCTGTAGAAGTGCTTTGTACTCATCTATGTTGTTAGTGCATTCAAACTCTAATCGAAAAGAAATAAAAGTTTTATTACATATAGGGTCGATGAGCACACAGCCAGCACCTGCTCCTTCTCGGGATTTGTATCCATCAAAATATAGGGACTAGATTTGTGCGTCATTAGCAGTACTTGGTGTATTCAGCAAAGTTGGTGCCTGATTATAGGTTGTAACTTCATATTGTTTTTTTGGATCAGTGATAGAGGAAATTTCAGTCATCAAGTTACCAAAAAAGGTACTCATTCCCTGCATTTCAATCGAATTTGCGGAGGTAATGAAAGGCTCGTTTGGATCGTTCAAATCTATCACAGTATGCTTAAGGTAATGCTCTATGTTTATTCTGATTTTATTGGGCTGTCCATTTTCAAGCAACCACAAATGAGACCAGTCTGTAGCAAAATAATCGTGTAGTTGTTCTGACCAATCTATGCTTAAAAACATACCATAAACTTCAGGAATGTCAACAACGATAATATCAATTACTAGATGAGCTTTGGGATTGGATGATAATCTAATGAGCACATTCTTAAGTTCACGGATCACTTTAGCATTTGTTCGATCTAGCTGAATGATTTTTAAATCAGAAGGTTTTACTTCTGCATTAATTTTCTGGCATACAGACATAGGCATCACATTTGATGATGCACTAGAGTCAACCATACAATTATGTACATTCCTATTAAAAATTTCAAAAGTCGGTAAAAAAGGGGGGACATTTTTTCGTGCAAAAACAGCAGAATTCTGTTGATTTTTTATTGTTGTCCCTGAAATAGTTTTATCTAAGTTTCCTACAGTTTTTCTGCTATGTCCCTTTTGTCTTGATGTTCAGATGTATTTTTAGTTGGGAAATTTTTAGTTGTGTATAACTCGATTTCTACTGATATTTTGCTGCTAACATCATTCTTTTTGTTGTTTTCAGCGATGCTTTGAAGCATTTTCTGCAAAATAAGAGGAAATTTCAACAGTTCAAAAACAGAATTATTTTCCCTTAATTTTTTCAAATCTTCAATTAAATCATACTCTAAAACTGGGGCAGCTAGATTTTGTCTTGTTTCAGTTTGCTTTGGCTATTTGGGAACCACATTTTTACTTGTTTCGGGTGCGGGCTTGTTTTGCATTTTGCTTCTAGTGTTGTAGGGGTGAACAGTTTCAAAATTTGCTTGAAAATTATTGTCCGACAAGTGCCCGAAAAGGGGAGGAGATGAGTCCTCCTCTTCCAATACCTCTTCCTCAATTATATCATCAGAATTTTTAGGAGGAATAGAAACAGAATTGTCATGTGCTTCTAATATCATTTACAAAGCATACTGTAAACTTTTGAAATTCAGACCTTCTGTGGTCGGGTTTGGCCAGTTTGGAGGGAAAGGTTTTCTAAAAGGAGGTTTGAAACTTCCTTTACTTGTAGATTCCTCCTCGGCTAATCTTTTCAATTCAACGACTTGATTGGACAATTTTTGGAAAGCTTTATGCAAGCTCTCCAAGTCTAATGTTTCTTGTTGATTTTTAGGTTGAGGAGGCCTAGTGAGAATTTCTATTTTCTTCTTAGAAGATGAAGTTGTTTCAGCTTCACTACTAAGATTATCTTTTAAGCTCAATATATCTCTCTCAATTTGACTTGCCTCCTCAAAGGCTTCTAACGACATTTTCTTTTTGGACCTTTTAACCCATATGGCTATGTTATTATGTAGGGCCTTAGTATAATATGTAACAATTAAACTTTCTACAGGCATCGAATCTACAGGGATTTTGTTTTTTAGAATTAGAAAACTTTGGTTAAAGTCTTTCACTTTTTCTTTAGGGTTCATTTTTAAGCTAGAGAGTTCCATAACCAAGACTTCCGGATATTTGTCATCTCCAAATTTTCTAGAAAATAGGTTTTGAACTTGTCCCAAGAGACCATGGTCTGAGGCTATTGAGAAAAATACCAGGTTGAGGCATTTCCCTCAAAAGTATAAGGAAATAATTTTCACACTACATCTTCGTGTTCGACACTCTGGAGTCTAATGGCTAGCATAAATTTCTTGATGTGATCCTCAATTGATTGCTTCAAATCTGGATCAAATTTGGGAATCCATTTCTCAAGATGTTTAGGCAATGGGTGTTGGGGTCCAGGCACAACCACGACATCTTGATTGAGCCAAGGTCTAGCAAGATTATTTTGGTTTTCCATGGGATTTGGTGGAGTTGAAGGTTCAGATGGTTCAGATGAAGAACTGTCTTCGTTTGAGGATTCACCTCCCGAAGAAGCTAGAGAAGAACTAGGTGGGGATGGTGAAATATCGGATCCTTCAGCACCAAGGATAAGTGCTTCAGTAGGATTGGTAGTATTATCAATCCCTACAGTGTTTATAGGCTAACCAGTACCTTGAAGTTGTTCTTGAATATTTGTAAAGTCAAGGGGCTGATTGAGTTGTCTACCAGGTTGTCTAATACGGGATAAGGCACTATGAGCTCTTATAAGTGACTGGCGGACAATTTCTTGGACGTCAATCCCTTGAGGGAGTGGTGTCACTGGTTCAACAGAAATATCGGGGTTATCGTTTGAGGTAGTAGTTGTTTCAAGTGTAACGTTTGTGTCGGAGTGACTACGCGTTACGACAGGAGAACGATTGTTTGGAGGAGTCTTGCAACCTCCATGTGCCATCAATTAATTTCAGGCCCTACTTCTAGCGCCATTTGTTGACGGGCATAAATGACACACCGTCAACTGGAAGGTCAAATCCAGACCGAGGTTGTCTAATTAACCCAAGCCGTTTGGAATGAAATGACCCGACGGCTTTAATGGCTCCGTTAGCCAACTAAAGTCCTAAAAATGATAAAAGAAATAAACTAATCTAAGGCTATGATACTAAGAATATAAGTTCGTTAATTACAAATGTTCAAATAGAAACATGAATATGTGCAAATGATTATAAACAGCCTATACACAGCTTGCAAGGTTTACTTGAAATCTTGCGAAATAAATGTTCTTAAAAGTGTTTTTAAATGAGATCAAGAAAGCACATAAATATTTTTGTTTTCTTTTTTAATATTCAAATATTTAAAACTAATAAATACCAAGCAAATACAATTGAAACAGTGATACATAAACAGTCAAAGTTAATTAATGCATTCATTATTTCATTAATAAATAATTTAACTAGATAACACACAGACTAACATGTAACTAATCGACTAAACTAAGTTTGTCTTCCTGTGTTGTTCGAGCTCCTATTTGTCCTGCATGTAAGGGAAACCTGTGACAGAACAATACTAGTACTTCCAGAACAAATTCAAAGAAGAGTGTAATGTGTTGGAGCAGGAATATAACAGCAAAATAATAACTAATTAAAACTCCTATGACCTTATGATAATCAATATTTAAGAACGAGAAAGAACTCAATTATGAGTATTGATATTATCCATCATTTAACATTAGGAATAAATTCAATAATAATCAAATGACGAATTGATCACACATACAGAATGGAATAACAAATTATGGACAGCATATAAATACTTAACAATATGAAACACCATATGTTGACAAGCCTAAAGATGCATCAAACATAATAATATCTCATAAGACTGAGGAAATAAAAGAACATAATGGAATCAGCATCACACATGTCTAAAGCTAATGGTGAATAGTTTTCCCATATTAGTTCCCAAAATCACATGTTCATATTGTATCCCAACAACAGTTGTCCTTACTACTAACAGTGATCACTATTTAAACTAGTTTTGGATTTACAACCTCTTATCATGCAAGACAGAGGGTAATCCCAAAAAAATAGATTGTTTTACAAAAATAGTACAACAGGGAACCAATCCTGTAGGAGTTGGTTTATCAAAATTTATTACATAATGACAAAGTTTTATCAAACAAAAAGAAACTACTAAACTATACAATGCATAATCCAATATGGCTTCTCCTTGTGAATAGCACCATAATTATTATTTTCTTGTAGATGACAAAACGAAATTGATATTTAGAAAATAATACAACCTAAAATTTAGAAATAGACTGGCTACAGAATCGTGAGATTCTGTAGCTAGTCTTATATTAACAAAGAAAATCAAAATGAATCTTCCTATTTGACTTTTATAATAGAATAAAATCAAATCAAATCAAAACCACTTTTACCATTCTAGAAATTAGGCAATGAAGGGTCGGATAGTTCTGAGTTAATGATGGCATTGAAGTTGGTTGCATATTTTATAATCACACTACCGGATCTTTTGGGCCTTTTACTTGCCCAATCTGTGCATGCCTTCAATTTTTGATTTTCTCGTACAAGCATAGAATTTTGAGCTGCCAAGTGTTTTAATTGTGCCTGTAAAAATGGTATGTCCCTGTAGTAGCGTTCTACCCAGTCCAAACAATTGTCATAGTGTATCGGTGCTATAGCAGGCCGAGATTGAGTATACTCAATAATGGGTGCTTCGGTCTTTCCTGTGGCTTGTTTCAAATCATGGCCTATGTCGACAAAGCCACCTTGACCTTTTAGAAATGGAGGTAGTCTAGAAACAAAGTCGTATTGTATAGCTTGACCAACAGTTTCGTTTCCGAGACATTGGTTATCCACATCTTCTCGTTCAAGGAAATCATTGATCTCGTCATCGGAACAGTGATCATTGACCTCGATCATTGAGATCGAGCTCAAATGATCCTGCTTTCGATTTCTCAGACTCCTAGATATTAATTGGCATGATCTCTTGTTTATAAAACTCAAATATGAGTTATCTTGTTTCTTCTTCTTACGATTTTTCTTAACAGTTGGTTCGTCAATCAAACCCTAAGTCGGCTCAATAGTAGGAGCAGGAGAAACCCTCTCCTTCAACACATCCACTACCTCTTCTAACTATTTCTTGGGTACAAAATTATATCGGGGCTTTTTACCCAGAGGGTATTGCATAGCAACAGAAATTGGTTCAGTGAGCTCACGGTCTCTATGTGAATTGAAACCTTGAATTTCGGTCACAGGGTTATCAGGATTGGGGTTTACATTTGAATGCAAAGATGAGTCCGTTATGCTCTCAGGTAGGGCAAAATTGTTTCGACATAGGAATTTTTCTCAAGTGTCCCCAATTTGAGACAGGTGCGATAGCAGCGGAATTCATATAAGATCGTGGTGGAAGAGGCTAGACAGAGGGTTTAAACTCTATTTCTTATAGCTCTCTAACATCTTATGTAGGCTCATCAACAAATAGAAGGGTGTGTTTAGCTTACACCCTAGGAACAACATCAACAGTCGGATATGATACAAAAATACTAAACCATACCTACCCTCGCACATTATAAACTATTTCAGAATCATAAGGAGGTCATGCCATCAAGGTTTCAAGAGGGTAATAGGAGTACCTTTAGGGCAGCATGTTGAATTCCTAGAGACCATGAACAGGCTCCAAGGCACACCTTCTAGCTTGGCATTTTTGAACCATTTTTCGCCTTCCTGTGAAAGTCTTGTCACTCGGGCTATAGAGTCCTATGTTACCTCCAATTGCAGATCCCCAAATTTGGCTCCAAAGCCATCAAACATTTGAGCAAAACCGTGTGCGACCTCCAGGTTATAACCCTCGAATTTTCGGATGAAAATGTCCCAAACGTGCGTCTGTAGATCGTTTATGGCATCGTCATGGGAAATAAGGGCTTGAGAGCCATTAGGTTCAATTTGAACCATAGGGGCCATGGTTACTATCAAACAGACACAGCGAATAGCACAAGAGGGAGGATTCGTCTTCCAATAGACAAATAACAAGGAGAGGTCTGTGAAAACCAAAACGGCTCGATACCTACGAACTTGGGAGGTTGTCATGTTTGATAATTTAAGTTTGGAGGGACAGAAAACCAGAGGACGCATAGGCTCATGAACCATTATGCACAATGAATATTAAACCCCAACCATTATCAGTTGCCTATTCGAATAATGAATGAAAGCCTTAAATGTACAGGACAATAGGATGATGTGTATCTGTGAGTACATCAGTCCTATACCAGTTTGATATGAAAGCGATATAACTGATAGAGAAAATAGCACATTTCAAATGTTAATCCAAGGTTCTGCACAATTAGGCATAAAAATTAAAACAATACAATCAACCATAGAACTGATCGAGTCATATTCCCCATAATACATAAAAATGTAGCAGTGGATTAATCAATGAACTTATAAAACTTAAAACTTAGCAACATATAGGTCCCGTCAAGGTGTAATCTCTTTGGTAAAAGAAAATATGAAATCACAAACAGCAAAATGATTACCCAAGCCAAGTTTTGTTTCAATTTCATGCTTGCAGTCATGAAATTTAAACAAAGCAAATGAAAACGAAAAACTCAAATAATAAGCTAGCCCAATAAATCTCCTTGAAGCCAAAAAGACAAAAACGTTTATAAATGTAAGGAGGAGGCAGCTACAAAAAGATTTTATCTCTTTTTGATGACTTTTAATTATGATAAAATTCGATAGAATTGGTGGCTGCCAACAGCACCCCAAATAGAGATCATATGCAAAAGTTACACCCCTGGAAAGTTGACGTATCAACTACCCCCATCAGGGCCCGCAAACCTTTTAGCTTTTCATCTTCTGGGGTTAGGGTTTTGGATTTTACTTATGTTAAAAAGGCCTTTGGAGCCTCATTTTAACAATCATATTCTTGTGAATGCGAGTTGTCATCACATCTCTTCTCAGAGATAAGCTACCACCATTCTAGCGAGTCTTTCACTCTATATTTTTACAGTTCTATACATTTCGCACATTAATAAAAATTGTGTATTATTGTATCTCTGTGTTTATATCTCTGATATATTTTTCTTATATTGTTGGATATCTGATACATCTTTGTATATTTATTTATTATATCTCTGCTCTCATTTCATGCCGAAAATAATCTGGATCAGTGGTATCATAGCAGGCTTCTCTTGATCGTTTTTCAGTGCATGTCCTCGACGAGGTCCAAGTATAGCAAGTTGGGTCTCGAGATTGTTTCTCTTAAGGAAAATCGCTCTCGTACACTCAAGAAACCCTCCATGGCGGAAGAAAAGAAAAATGACGGAGCAGAAGATTCTATTAATATGTTTCTTGAGCAAGCTCTCACGCGACAGAGGGACAAAATGATGGAGAATTTTGCCACATCCTTCAACGCATGTCGCTAACAACATCTGTGTTTTCATCAAGCGACCACTTTAGAGGCACCTCACCTTTCAAGGTATAGGTTAATTTTGATATTCTCGTATTTGAAGGTCAGATAGATGTGGATGCCCTAGACAAATGGTTAAATCTGCTAGAAGGTTATTTCTCTGTTCACCATTTTTCTGGGAGGGAAAATATCACCTTTGCGCTCCTTAAGGCTCTCCCCCATGTCAAACATTGGTGGGAAACTTACTAGGAGAAAAGTTCCAGAGAGGAGTTTGGAATATATAGGGTCGATCCCACTTGGGATTTTTTGTTGATGCGGTCAAGGAATAATATTACCCTATAGGAAAATATGAAGACCGGTACATGATATGGACCACACTACGGCAAGAGAGGGGCCAAGCAGTGTCAAAGTTCACCAATACCTTCCATACCTTGCGCACCAAGATGGGAATCAAAGACTCAAGAGACATTTGGTTCTGAAATACCATGGTGCTCTACACAGATACATCCAAACTGAAATGGATTTTCTGGATATCTCATCACTCAGTGTTGCGTATCGATATGTTGTTAAAATTGAGCAGAAATTTAGGCACCAGAACAAACGGGAGTTCAGATCTGCAAATACGCAACAACCAAAGTATGAGAAAGACGACCCTAACAAATAGCTTCCTGAAAACAGTCTAAGCCATAGGAAAATAAGGGTCACGAGAAGACGAAGAAGGACACTAGAAAATGGTGCAATTTCCACAAAATCCCCTGGCACAACACCGATGAATGCCACTCAAAATAGTCATTGGTGGTCGAGATCAAAGACAAGGAGTCAAACCCTGATTCAGAATCTGATTTTGAAAATACTGGTAAAATATAGATCATCGACGCAGACCCCACTACTATTGTCGCGACCGCAACAATTCAACCAGAAGAACCAACAGATCCTGAAGAGGGGGAGCACCTTTTTCATTCACAGATGTGGGTGAAGGGGACCCCGTTGCATTTTATTTTTGATAGCGGAAGCCAGAAGAACCTCATCTCAACAAAGGTCGTCAAATAGTTTGGATTGTCGACAACACCACACCTACAACCATACAACATTGGGTGGCTTCACCAGTGACGAGATCTTCATGTCATCCAATAGTGTCGATTGTCATACAACATCCAGCCCTTCAAGGATGAGGTATTATGTGATGTTTCCCCACTAGATGTATGTGATGTTATCTTGGGTCATCCATATATGTGGAAGCGTCATGTTGTTTATGAGTCTCGACCCCGTAGTGTCATTGTTACTTTGGGGGGTCATATCTAAAGAATACCAGAGGTAGTTCCAACTACTATCCCACCTAAAGAATGTCGCAAAGTAGTATCTCATACTACAAAATTCAGCTTTTTCACAATCTATTCAAAAGGTGAATAGAAGGATATTGCAACCAATACAACCTCGAACCAAGCACCTTCTATCCAACAGAAGCAGTTCAACAAGATTGCAGCAAAGCACAAAAATTACTTCTACACACAGTCATCTCAGGTAGCCTGACTGGCTGAACAGATTCAACCCCGCCAGCAACAGGTTCATGACAGCCTTCCATAAATCGAGTAGCGCAATGTCTCCAGCAAGGTAAGCATCTCACCAAGATTCAAATTCAACAAACGCTTCCCTCTCTCCCCCGAGAACTCAACGCAATGGAGACCATTAATTCATAAAGAGGGAGGATTGATCCAGGTGGATATCGGTGGCCA
The DNA here is from genome assembly GCA_009831015.1 of Picea engelmannii. Lineage (NCBI taxonomy): Eukaryota > Viridiplantae > Streptophyta > Pinopsida > Pinales > Pinaceae > Picea > Picea engelmannii. Next base: position 334,970 of record ML789174.1, on the reverse strand, counting down.
CCCACCTATTCCACGGGCTCGAAAAACAATTTTCCATCTTGGCAGTTTTTTGGGTTCCAAACTTCCGGGGCCGTTTTGAGGCCCTAAACGACGTTTTTGGGGGATTTGAAACTGAGATGATTGCCAATGGCATTGATCCGAATTATTTTCGGCACGAAATGAGATTAGAGATATAATAAAGAAATGCACAGAGATATCGTAGATATTCAATAATATAACAGAAATGTATCAGAGATGCAACCATAAACACGGATATACAGTAATACACGATTTCTATTAATGAAAGAAATGTACAGAGACTGTAAAAATACAGAGTGAAAGACTCGCTAGAATGGTGGAAGTTTATCTCTGAGAAGAGATGTGACCGCTATTGTCACATACCCACTACCTCAATCAAATTTCCGTTGGTTTCTGCAGAATCCAAGCCCCCAAATTACCTACGAAGGACTAGCGCAAGCTAGCTCTTTCTCTCTCTCTCTCTCTCTCTCTCTCTCTCTCTCTCTCTCTCTCTTATGTGATCGCGGGTCATGATCACAGGTCAAATAATCATGGCGCCTCTTTTTATTTCGTGCCTCGACGCTACAGGAATGTCGAATCATTCGACATTGCAACCGTCGAACACCGACAAGGCTAGCGACTGGCCAATAGGGACAAATCCCTGCAGGGTTAGCAAATGGCCAATAGGAACGGGACCTGTCACGAGGTTGAGTGGAGTACAGGTGGCAGAGGG
>ML789174.1:285790-317549 GCA_009831015.1 Picea engelmannii | reverse complement strand
AGGGAAAACAACACACAACCACAAGGAAGGGATTCTCTCCAAGGAACCTCCCACGCTCACTGCCCACAGACCCTCATTCCCCACATGCCTGTTCCACCCCAGGAGTATACACCTTCTCTGTCACCTGGACAGTCCTTCGGTTGTTAATCTCCCTTGCCTTGGGTTACAGGAACAGGCCGGACCAGAAGTCTTCGAGCTCTGTGGCAGCTACAGGGTTCCTTCCAGGAGTCCTCTCCTTCCTTCGCGCACTCTCTCACTTGGAGAGAATCGTTCTCAGGCCAACAACCTGTTCTTCCAACCTCAATCACCTCTCTCACCTGGAGAGAGCGTTGCACCACTGGCCAACAAGACCCCACACAGTCCAGCACTGCGTGGTCACAACAACTCATGGGGAAAACAGACACAGGCTTCCCAACAGGTTCAACAATGGTTGGTCACTTCTATTTCCCAATCCGTCGGCATAGAATAGACTCACGCTCTGGTTATCGGGGATGCGTGACAAACAATCCATGCAGGGTCAACACAGGTTCGAACTGTTCAGACAGGGGTGGTACTGGCTATCTCAGAAGTCAACCCAGGCTTTTCGGCTTTCAGGGATGCACCAAGGTATTCTTTTGCAGAGGTCTAATCGTTCACCTTCAGACCGTCAGGTAGAATGGAGGAGAATCCCTCTCATGGCTCCTCCTGGCCATTTTATTTGCATGCACCAAGGCTGACACTTGTCACCCTTGGAACTGCATGCGTTCCACCAGCACGCATCACCCTTGTACATCCTCTCTTGCCAAAACTTAGGATAAAACATAAATGCACATGTCTCTTTGGGATAATATTAAAATATCATTCCCAGGCTTAAGCCCCCTAGGCTCAACACTTAGCCCCTTTTCCCACCTTCCAGCCCCTAATTCCTTGCCCACTCTGTGGATGCTCAGTCCCCCTTCACTCATTCATCGTGGTCGGTCTGCACCTGGCGGTGTTTATATTTTATTAAATGTTCTGCATACATACAAGTACAACAGCAGGCTCCTGGCCTTCAACACTTAGGCTCCCTGGCCTAACAAACACATAAGTCTCCAGCTTATAAGAACTTGGCTCACCAGCCTATAAAACATAATCACAATTCCTTTCAGAACTTGGTTTACAACGGGGCTCGGCCTTGGGGACACTACAAGGACGGACTTAGCGATCTTATAAAGCTATTCCAAAATATTGTTTTTCAGCATGTGTTCCGAGAAGAAAATTATGAAGCAGATAGCCTATCAAAACAGGCGCTCCTTAAGGCCCCCAGGAAAATTGAATATTATCAATGTGTAGGGGATCATGAAGGTCCTCATATGTTCTTAGATCTTTTCTAGCCTATGTAGTATGCTTTCTTTTTGGGAGTATGTTAGGGAGGCATGACGGAGTCTTACTTCATTGGGCTTATGTTATGGGTTTTCTGGTTAGTCTTGGATTGGAGATCCAAGCTAGGCTGGGTTTTTTGTGGCATGTGCACTAGTTGGTTGGAGGCAGGGATGGAATTTGACGGGCAAATTGCTCATCACGAGGTGATTTGCCCGTCAAATACGTTATTTTTTTTTGACAAACCGTCAACATTCTTACTGAAATCCGTCAAAACGTGCATCTAAGTTACGGAAACCGTCAAATTTGACGGGTTGTTGGGATTTGAAATTCCAACCCTGGTTGGAGGTATCATTTGACATTGTGGTACTCCTTTTGAATGTATTGGTGTTTCTTGGATGATGGTACCTTTTGTAAATGAACAATTTATATTTCAAATATGAATATAAAGTGAAATTTTCTCTAGAAAAAGAAGAAAAAAAAAAACTCAATCTACAAAACATTTAATAATATGAATATAAAGTGAAATTTTCTCTTGTGGAAGAAGAAGTAAAAAAACACTCAATCTACAAAACATTTAATATTCATTTGATTGGATTTTACAATCGATTGAAAATTTTGATCAATTGTTTTATTGAATTAGAAAAACTTATAGGAAAACATTTTATAAAATTAAGGGAAAAAATAAAAAAAAATGCAAGACGGTTTGAATGCTGTTTATCCCACGCTGATTTGTTAAAAAGTCACATCTGTCCAAATCCTTGCACGGTCTTGAACTTTTCTAATTTCCGATTTTTTTTATCATTTTAATGTTTTGGGCAGGGTTTCCAAAGATATAAAATTGACCGATGAAGATACTCAAAAATCCATCCTCGAGAGTTCCCCCATGATGCATAAAGTTAGCCGACGAAGATTCCCAAAATGGATGGCAGAAAGCCCGCGCTGACGTGGTTGGAAATCGACATACGCACAGTTGGTATCTTTATACTCTCTGTTCATTTAATGCTGGTTACTGGTCGTTCGTCAGTGCACGACTGCCTTTTTATTGGATGCTGCCGAGTCAGCAACTGGCGAGGTATCATGCGAAGAGATAATGCTGGCAGTGGCAGGCATTCATTTCATGTAGGCGTTATTGGGTACAGACGAGGTACCATTGGAAGAGATAAAGTGAGAGGAACATTGCAAATTAGCAACCATTCATTTAATTTCGATTTCAGGTCGGATACGAGTCAGGATGGATTGGATTGCGGGTAACAAGGACGCCCTGTAACCGCCGATCACTATTCACAATGCACTGGAATAAATAACTGTACAAACTCACTTTTGTTTTCACCTGGGGTAACTTAGTAAGCGTACAAATTTACTTTTGGAACTTAGTAAGTACCCGGAATTTTTGTTTTCAAATTTGATCCCCTGTATTTTGATAAATCAAATCTGATATGCCTTTTATTTTATTGTGAAATTATAATTGATTGATGATGTTTATGGTTTTGGTGTATTATAACATTATATTTAATAAATTCTTCAATGTAAATTAATTTATATTAAGAGGACTCACATACAACTTCGTAAAGTTTTGTAAGTATGGTTTTAGTTAAATATTAATGATATTAAATAATCAATTTTTAAAATTATTGATTTAATTTTTATTGATATAATTTTAAAATATTTAATATGTAATCATAACTACATAAAATTTGAAATTTCACTTATAAATTTTAAATCCCAATGAATGAAATATTCTAGGCGTTTGACTAAAATGTACTATATTATATTATTATAATTATATAATTATCTACACAACTTTAATTAATTATAGTTGTATCATTATTCACACAACTTTAAATAATTATAATTGTATCGTTATTCACGCAACTTTAAGGAAATTAATATTTTACAACTTGATGAACATCTCATTGAACCAATTATGTTGTGTGATTATTCGTCAAGGGCATAGTTGATTTTCTATATCAGAGCTAATTTAGTACGCTGAATTGATTATATATATATATAAAAGTCATTTGTAATTTTTATTGATAAGATTCGTCACCTTCTTAATGCTTTTAGAAGTTGGTTTTCGTTTGTTATTTTTTTTACTTTTGTTACTTGATAAGAACAAGTATGGACTAGTCCCGTGAGACAGCGGAGGAGGTCTCGAGGTCAAATCCTGCTAGGTTTTCGGGACGAAATATGTAATGGCTGCTATGTGCTAGACTGGTTTCAGTGATTGTAAATGATATATATCCCTAATATATATCGAGTAATTTCTATCGGAAAAAAAGTCCCGTGAGACAGCCCGTGTTGGGAGGAGGTCTCGAGGTCAAACCCTGCTAGGTCTCCGGGATGAAATATGTAATGGTTGTTATGTGCTAGACTGGTTTCACTGATTGTAAATGATATATATCCCTAATATATATCGAGTAATTTCTATCGGAAAAAAAAAGAACAAGTATGGAGTTTCATGCTTTATTTTAGTTTTTATTGATAAAATTTCTTAACATTTTTCATTAAGGAGTTGTTTTTTTTTGTTTTTTCTTTTCTTATCAGATAAGATGAAGAATTTGATTTCTGTTTTTTCCAACTTAGGGGCATCTAAGTCATCAAAATCACTGGGGGCATCTAAGTTGTCAAAATCACTCAAGGACACCAACCCTTAACATGGTTGGATTTTTGGATGACTTAACATAACAGCGCATTCTGTCACCCACTATCCTACACCTAGGAGACTATATATATTTTGTATTGATAATTGTGAATGATTTTAAATATTTTTTAAAGAATAATTATAAATACTATTTAAACATTAAACATTGATAAATTAAGAATTATAGTATTTTTCTTTTTTTCATTTTTATATTATTTACAAGATAAAATTTCTCAACCTTCTTCATTAAGGAGTTGTCCTTTTTTTTTTTTTCTCTCCTTTCTTATCAGATAAGATGAAGAATGGGATTTCATGTTTTTCCCAATTCAGGGGAATCTAAGTAGTCAAAATCACGAGGGTATCTAAGTCGTCAAAATCACTCAGGAACACCAACCCTTAACATGGTTGGATTTTTTGTCCCAACACGATGACTTAACATAACAACACATTTTGTCACCCACTATCCTATACCTAAGAGACTATATATATTTTGTATTGATAATTATGAATGATTTTAAATATTTTTTAAAGAAGAATTATAAATACTATTTAAACATTGATAAATTAAGAATTATGGTTTTTTTTTATTTTTATTTACAAACTTGTAGGAAATGGATCTATAAATAATTAATCATAGCATTTATGAATTTTAAATTCATAAATATGTTTAAAGTGAATTTTTAAGTTTATGAAAATTATAAATTGTTAATTTTTTAAAATAAAATATTGATTATTATTTTTAAGATCAAAAGTAATAGAAGTAAGTAATGAAAACAATTTTAAATATTAATGCAAATACAAACATCATAAAATAAACTCTAGCACTAACTCTTAGTTGATCATTATATATACACGTTGATCATTATATATACACTATTCCAAATATCATCATTGAAATTGGCACAATTTGAATATTAATGCAAATGCAAAACATCATAAAATAAACTTTAGCACTAACTCTCTCTTGATCATCATATATGCACTATTCCAAATATCATCATTGAAATTGGCACATTCGAAGTGGGTTTTTAAGTTTACGTATATGTTATATGTTTGTCCTATAAATTAGGTTATAACACTAACATTGTATATTAATTTTGATTATATCACCATATTAATGTTATAATATCTATACACAATTATACAATGAATATACAATTATAGATTAAAAATGTACAAGTGAATAAAATTTACTCATCCTTTAAATATAAACTCAAACAAATATTATGATTGAAATTGACATCTCCATTTTAATATATTGTAAACCTAAAAATAATTTTTATTATTTTTTACATACTAACAAATTTCATGATTGACATTAACATCTCCATTTCAATAAATTGTACACCTAATAAAAATAATTTATAATTGCTATTATTATACTTTTGTGTTTATCCTAATTGCTTAGGAGTCAATTCTCTTGGACAATTAATTTTCTTGGATTTTCAATTAATTGTTTGTGATGGCATATAATTTTCTAAAGTTTTTAAATTTTCTTTTATTAATTTTTTTTTTTTTTAAATAAAAAATGTTTTTTAATTTATGAAAATTGAAATTCTTAATTTTTTATTGGTTGAAGAGAGTGATGTGACTATTTTTATGTGGTTTTAATAGGTATTTTCATATTTAAATATTTAATTAAAAAGTTAAAAATTCAAAAATCCTTCCAAATGCCACCTAGCCATCACTTTAATTTGTCATTTAATGTGAGCATTCACCTAGCCATCACTTTAATTTGTCATTTAATGTGAGCATTCACCTAGCCATCACTTTAATTTGTGATTTAATGTGCGCATTCTTGATGTGAGAGATATCATTATTTTATTTTCATTTTGATGTAAAACATATAATTTTTTAATCTATTTATGTTCAATTAATTTATGCTTTCGTACTTCATTGATTTGATAGTACTTCTTACTTTAGCTTTGTCATTTAATGTGGTAATTCTTATTATCTATTCTTTAAAATTGTAAATTTTAATTGTATAGATAAATTTAGCTCTCTCAAAAATTTACATTGAAAAAAAACTTCTCAGGTCCCCTTGATTTCAATTGTATAGATAAATTTAGTTTTCACAAAAATATATATTGAAAAAAAAAATTCTCACTTCTCACTTTTGTTATGCAATATATTCCTCTTATATGCAATTTCATTAACAAAATCAATTTTTACTCCATTTCCATCATTTTTATCAGTTTAACATCTAATTGTTTTTACAAAATAAGGAGAAAAATGTGGCCAATTAGCCATCCTGGTCTGTAAATTTCTTCAAACATTAAAATTCACAAATCACTAAGTTAACAGTAAAACCATTATTTTTTTTGAAAACCTAGTTAATCATGAATGTTCAAATCACACAAATAAGTAAAAATAATAGTACAACACATATCAAAGCCTTCATCTTTTTCCAATAGAAAATTTGAAAAAAGTTCAAAAAAACACTAAAAACACAATTCTATAATACGAAATAGTGATCATAACAAAGAGATCACCTGGATCTTCGACAAAAAGATAAAAAGACAAATAGTTGAAGCAGATATGCTAAAATTGGCACTGAAATACATTATAATAAGCCCCAAAACAATCTGATGACTAATGAAGACTAAGATGTCTCCCGGGTCCTTTAGTGCCATTGGTCCAGAGATAATAAGTAATTCTGCCTTTTGGTTCTCTAAGTGCCTGTTTTGAAAGAAGATATGCTTCCATATTAAAATTTCTGAAAATATTTTCAAAACTTATGGCATGAAAATGTTTGATTAAGTCCTTGATTCTGGATTTCCAGCCCTCGATTGCACATGCCAGGAGCCTTCCTCTGTTGGACAGCCAATCAATTACAACTTTACAGTCACCTAGAACTTGAAGACGATGTAAAGACAAATGATTTGCCAACATGATAGTAGCACAAACACCCAGAAGCTCTGCTCTTCTGTTTGCGCCTCCTCCACAGTTATAAACCCATCTCAATACCGATAATTCTGGATTTTTTAAGACTCCTCCCGCTCTGCAAGTAGTGCCATCGAGCTGGGTCACCCCATCAAACCATGCTATAGTTGTATTACTGAGCTGCGGGATCAGAATGTCTCTCAGGGGTATATCTTTAATAGGAGCTAAGATTCTATTTTAAAGTGCCAAAGTCTTACAAATCACTGCATGGATAGAGGGAGTAGTTTCCTCAAATATAGCTTTGCTCTCCTCTAACCAAATAAACCAACAGATGTGTGTAGCTATTGAAGGAGGGATTGTCTTATCCTCAAACCAATTCTTAAAGAAAATAGACAAAGTTCTACCTTTCCAGCTACTTTTAAATCCCTTACCAATAATCACTCTCTCCCAAATCGACTTGGTAAAGGGGCACTGCAGAAAAAAGATGATTAATGATTTCATAATCATGTTTACAAAGGTAGCATCGACTTGGACCTTCCCATCCTCTTAATTGAAGAGTATCCCAAGTGAGAATTGTACCTTCCGATGCCAGCCAAATAAAAAGTTTGATTTTTAGTTTAATGTTCCACTTCTAGATAGATTGCCTCAATCCACCAAATTTTATCAGGTCCTTTCTTGAGATTAAGACCCAATAAATATTTTTTATTGTGAGATATCCATAGTTATCTCCTCCAATCCACATCAATTCATCTTCTAAATCCTGTAAGCAGGCTCCAGAATCAAAAAGAGCTCGTCTGAATTGATCCCATTCTATGGCTATGTCACCAGAAAATCCCAACTCTGCTACTAAACCAATAAGAGGATGAGAGTTGACAGTCACTATGCTTCCTAGCTTGAGAGAGAGTGAAAATATTATGAATTCTTAATGCTGACATAAGATTAATAGAGAGAAAAGACTTTTCTCCCATCCCTAAAATCCTATCTTTACCAAGAGCGATGAGTTGACCCAAGCCCGGATTCCAACTTAACCAATGAGTGATTAAGTGAATAGATTTAATAGACCACTCCAAATTATTGAGGCCGCCTTTTGATGGAAAGTTGGGGATCTGAACCAATTTTTAACAATCGTGTGAGGGAGATACTTATCCTTAATAACTCTATGCCATATTCCATCACGCGTTAAAACTCGCCAGAGTGAGTTCGCGGCCAAGGGTTTATTAAAGTCAAAGACCCCAACCACCAAATTTCTTTGGTAAAGTAAGTTATTCCCATTTCCAGAGATGGAAGTGATTTGATTCACTGTTTCCTTTCCATAGAAAATTAAACATCATTTTTCTCAGATTATTTAAGGCAGAGAAGGGAATAGACGTCAGTGACATCCAATAAATAGGATGGATTTCTAAAACATACTTTAATAAAGTGAAGCATCCTCCCATAGACAACCATGTATAACACCAATTATCAATCTTTTTTTCCATTTTTTTAACAACCAGCTCCAGTCTTCAGCATGTTGCAACCCAGTCTTGAGAAAATAACCAAGATATTTGAAACCCGATGCTAGAGCAGAGAAAGTATAAGGAAACAGGGATTTGAAAGGATCTAAATCCTGCTCCGACAAGCCTTCTTGGAGAAAAGTGGTCTTTGTTCCATTCACTTGTAACCCTGATGCCAAGCAGAAGGATTTTACAATCTTATCAATCTTCCACCATTCTTGCATAGTGGCTTTTGTCATAATAATCACATCATCAACAAATAAAATATGGAGAATATTTATGGTTATGGATACTTTGATACCAATCACCTTCCCTTCCCGTTGACTTTCCTTTAATAACAGGCTTAGTCCTTCCATAACCAAAATAAAAAGCAAGGGGGATAATGTGCAGCCTTGCCTTAATCCTCTTCCACTTTTGAAGAAATAAGTGGCCTCTCCATTTATTAAAATTGCAAAAGACATGGAAATAACACAGCTCATAATCCAATTATTCATCCTGATACCCAGACCAACTTGTAAGAGAATCGTCCTTAATAGGTCCCAACTTATGCAATCATAGGTCTTTTGTAGGTATAGTTTTAAGACTAATGATTTTAATTTCTTTTTTTTTAATGATGTGGAGGCACTTATGTACTGTTCCAATGGCATCTTGGATCTGTCTACCTTACAAAAACCCCAATTGCTCCTCAGAAAGAGATCTGGACAGAATCGGCTTAATCTAATTTGCTATAATCTTTGAAATGATTTTATAGCAGAGGTTGCATAGCGAGATGGGTATGTAATCCCCAAAGGTGAGAGGCTTGTTCACTTTAGGGATTAAGGCAAGGAAGGAAGAATTTAAGCCTCCCAAAACAAAAACTTTTAATCTCGATTCTTCTACCATATCTAAGAGATCCCCCACCCCCCAACTAGATCAAAGAACCGAATAAAAAACTCGACTGTCTAGCCATCCGACCCTAGACTCTTATCTACTTTGAAATTGGATAAAACTTCTCTTAGTTCCCCTAAGTTTATCAGAATAAACAAGGCTTCAGCTTCGGCTTCCATTACCATACTAGAGAATAGACCGACCACTTTAACTTGATCACTTGTAGAAGGAGAAAATTTCTCTTTGAAAAAAAAAATAAAGTGTTTTACTGCCTCTTCTTTTAATTTTTCCTGACCATTATGCAATTGCCCCGCTTCATCAATGATCTCCCAAACAAACTTGTGATTTGTAATGTTCCTGACTTGGCTAGTCTAGGAAACGTTGCTAATGTGTGTGTAGGATCAAAGGTTTACAGCGTATAAATGATCATACAAATAATAAATGCGACAAAGGACTGCAAAGTTTGTATTATGATATCTCTGTGGATTACAAAATGGTCGAATGCGGCTGAATAAACTGACAATACTCGACTAGATCAACGAACAAAGGATCTTAGCCAGAATACAAATAAGCAACTAAAAGATAATACCTGGAATATGGGAGCACTACGGAATCAATGAAGAATGATAGAAGACCTGGATGATCTTCCCAGTGACTAGGGCATGTCTTTCAACACCGAAATCAGCCAACTAGTGTCTTCCTCCTGGAATACACTGAACTATCTCTCCTGAGGTGCACCTCTTCTCCTCAATGACAAGTCATAATCTGCATAATGATGAATTAGGTCGCTGGCCCTTTCCTTATAGCTTTCCAAAACCCTAAATCATGCTCAAACCCTAATTCACTGTTGACTTCCAAAACCCTAAATCACTGTTGAAACCCTAATTCATTGTTGACTTCTATTTTTAGCTCATAATGACTTAAAAGTGCTTTTAACCCTTTTTAGCTCAATGTCACTTTCTGAATATAACACCTGTGACTGGAGTGACCTCTAGTAACCCTGTTTACCCCTCTTTGGCCCTGGCTATAATCTAACGGGGTGGTTTAGACCATTAAGCCTCCCCTTCTGGAGCTCCTATTTGGAAAGGGACATTACAGTCCTCCTTTCCCGAAATTGCTTGTCCTCAAACAATACTAGTCCAGGGTGTTGCAACACCTGCTCACTTTCCCAAGTAGCGTCCTCTACTAGAAGCCCTCTCCATCTGATCAAACACTCTCTGATGACCCTGCTCCTTAGTTTCCGCTCCCGGAACTCCAAAACCTCCTCCGGAACTAACTCCAACTGTCCCTCCTCATCCAATGGGCGAAGCTCCTTTGATGTTCTAATGAATTGTCCCACTGCCTTTTTTAGGCAAGACACGTGGAACATGTTATGAATCTTGATCCCCTCTGGAAGCTCTAGCTCGTAAGCAACCTCGCCTACTCGACACATGATCCTCTAAGGACCATAAAATCTGGGCTTGAGCTTCTCGGCCCCACTCTTCTTCAGAGATGACTGTCTGTAGGGTTGGACTCTCAAGAAAACCAAATCTCCAACCTCAAAGTTGTGCTCTATCCTGTGCATGTCCGCACTTATCTTCTGTTGGTTTTGCGCCATCTACAGGTTCTCTTTCAACAACTTGAGAATATCTTGACTCTCTATGATCAAATCCTTGGCCTTGGGAGCTCTGCTCTCCCCGAAGACCAAGTCTACCAAAGTGGGAGCATCATATCCATACAATGCTCGAAAGGGTGTCATACCAATGGACATGTGGAAGGTGGTGTTGTAGCAATGTTCTCCTAAATGTAACCACTTTACCCATGTTCTTTGTTGTCCTCCTACATAGTTCCTCAAAGACCCTTCAACCCACTTGTTGACAATCTTGGTCTGCCCATCTGTCTAAGAGTGATAGCTAGTGCTAGGTGTCAACTCTGTCCCCACCAACCGAAACAACTCTCTCCAAAATGTCACAATGAACCAATTGTCCCTGTCACTGACAATGTTCTTAGGCAACCCATGAAGTCTGAAGACCTCCCTGAAGAAAAGATCGGCTACCTGAACTGTGTTGTACTCTGTCGATATGGCATTGAAGTGAGAAAACTTGGTCAATCTGTTGACCACTACATAGATACAGTCCTTACCCTGGACCTTGGGTAGACCAGTGATGAAGTCCATAGATATACTCTCCCATTTCTACTCTGGAATGGGGAGTGGTTGAAGTAGCCTTGCTGGAAGAACATGCTCTGACTTGTTCTGCTGGCAAGTCACACACTCACTGATGTGTCTCATAATGTCTTGCTTGAGGCCCTTCCATGAGAACCTCTCTCTGATCTGTCTGTAGGTTTTGAAAAACCGTTGATGGTCTGCTAGAGGTGAAGCATGAACTGTGGTGAGGATCTTCTTCTTAAGCCCTGAATCTGGCACCAAGTAGACTCTATCCTTGTAAAATATGACATCGTCAATTACCCTATACCAGTCATCCTATATCTGCCCATCCATCACCTCACAAGTGAACTTGTTCTTGGAATATTCCACTAACAAGTGGGATTTCCAATCTGCTGAAATCTCCATCAAAGAACATGTCACAGGTCTCCTCGATAGTGCATCGACCACAATGTTCTTCTTCCCCTTGACATACTCTATGTCAAAGTCGAATGTATGTACCTTCATCACCCCATTTCTGTTAACGCTCACTGAGGTCCTTCTCCTCAAGGAAATACTTCAAACTGTTGTGATCGGTCTTGACCACAAATTTGTTGCCCACCAAATATTGTCTGAACTTAGTCAAGGCATGCATGATTGCCAACATTTACTTGTCATAAATGGAGTACAGCCTCTCAGGTTGACTAAGCTTCCGACTCTTGAATACAATGGGATGTCCTCCCTGCATCGATCCCTTTGCCGGATGTGTCACACTCTAGTACAAATGGCAAGGTGAAGTCTGGTAGTGCCAACACTAGACAAGTGCCCATGGCTTCCTTCATGTGATCAAAGGCTTCTTGTGATTTCTCGGTCCATATGAAGGCCCCATGCTTGGTAAGATCTACCAGTGGTGCTCCAAGCTGAGAAAAACCTCGGACGAACCACCTGTAATAGTTGCATATCCCGAAGAAGCTCCTCAATTCTGTCACGTTCTTGGGCATCGACCAATCGAAAATGGCTCTGATCTTCTCTTGGTGCACCTGTACCCCCTTTGCACTGATGATGTGGCCTAAGTAAAGAAACTCTGTCATACTGAACTCGCACTTGGACTCTTTGGCATATAATGACTGTGCCTCCATGATGATCAATACCTCATCCAGGTGCCTCATATGCTCTTGTCATGACCAGCTATAGATCAATATGTCATCGAAGAAAACCAAGACTGATTTCCTTAACTGATCCCTGAATATATGGTTCATGCAAGACTGGAATGTAGCGGTTGCATTGGTTAGTTCAAATGGCATAACCAGGAACTCGAAGTGTCCAAAATGACATCGAAATGTCGTCTTCTCTATGTCCTGCTCTCGGATGCTGATCTGATGATATCTAGAGCGTAGATCAATTTTTGAGAAGAAAACTGCCCCATGAAGTTCATCCATCAACTCGTCAATGCGTGGGATAGGGTATCGGTTCTTGATGATTTTCTTGTTCAAGGCTCAGTAATCAATGCACATCCTCATGGTGCCATCCTTCTTCAAAACTAAGACAACTGAAGAAGCAAATGGGTTGTTGCTCAGTCTGATGTGCCCCATCGCCAACAATTATTTGATTGCCTTCTCTATCTCATCCTTGAACCTCCTAAGATGATGATTGGGGGGGGGGGGATCATAGGTTTGGCCCCCTCCTCCAACTCAATGGTGTGATCAAACCCCCTGTTAGGTGGAATTGCCTCAAAGACCTGCTGATGTCGTCCCAATAAATTCTTGATCTATGTATGGTATTGTTGTCGACCTTCCGAATCCTTCTGAGTAGTGATCAAGCATTCTGCGACATATGCTACCTCCCCATGTCTAAATATCCTCTCCGTCCTCTTGGCTGAAACTGTCTTGGGTGCTCCTGTCGACATACCTCTTAGAACAACCTTCTTCCCATCCTGATCTCTGAATCCCATTTCCAAGGTTTGGTAGTTGCTAGTGATTTTTCCCAAGGTAATCATTCACTGAACTCCTAACACCACATCTATGTTCGATAGGTCAACCACATAAAATGTGTCTCTCACTGTGTAGTTGCCTAACTTCATCTCTAAGTTTGGAACTCTGTCTAGACACTCCACTGTGTGGTCATCTGCTACCGCAACATCAAACCCCTCAAACTCCTCTATCTAAAGTGCATGTCTCGATACTAATGAAGCGTCGATGAAGTTGTGGGTGGCCCCACCATCTATCAGGGCAATTGCCCGTTGCCCCTGGATAATCCCTCTGATACGGAGGGTATCATACCTGGGATCACCAGAAAGGGTCGCTATGACACCTCCCTTTGCTGGTTTCCTTCTGTTAGCCTGTTCTGGCGGTTGTGGGACTACTGGAGGATGGGCTCCTGCCGGTGTCGGTGGTCTACGGGGAGGCTGGTCCTCTGTTGGTGTTGACTCCTCCTCTGAACTAGTGGATCCACTGTCCTGCTCCTCCTCCTCACTGTCCATGATGTCTACTGCTACCTCAATATAATGAATCTCTCCCTTGCCCATGCACCTGTGGCTTGGGACCCAAGGATCTTTGTAGCTGAAGCAAAGCTTTTTCCTCATAAGCTCTCGCCTAGTCTCATCATCCAAATTCTCCTTGCCCTTCCATTCTCTCTGGAATGGCTTCCTTTCTCGATCCCTCTGGGGCACAAATGGTTTGGAGAAAGTTTTAGTCTTTGGCACTAAGTCTTCCAAATCTCGAGTGTGAAGGATGGCATCTTGCAAAGTGGGAGGCCAATATGACTTCACCCATCCTCTCAAAGGTTCTGTGAGTCCTTCTTTGAATAGCATGATCAGCCTGGGCTCTGATATATCTATCACTGCCACGACTACCCGCTGAAACTTTGTGATAAATGCCTATGTTGTGCCAGTTTGTCTCAACTGGGCTAGATCCCTTAAGTGTATCTCGGGATCCTTCCTGTCAAACCTGTCCATGAGCCTATCTTTAAACTCCCTATAGGAGATGATGCGACTGTGACCCAATGTCACCAGTCCATGGTACCACCACTCGTGTGCCTCACCCTCCAAGTGTAAGGTCGTGACACTGATGGCCTCTGTCTTGGTCATCTGGTTGAGCTTGTAATACGTGTCTAGCTTCTGTACCCAAGCTCTGGCGGTGTATTTGGATGATCCGATGAAAGAATGGATGGTGAGTTCCCCAACTTTTCGGATGAAATTGAGGTTATGCCCCTGCTACTGTTGTGGTCCTCCCCTCTGCGTCTCTCTGGGGCGATTCCTGAGTCTGATTCCACAGTACTCGACTAAGGTCATGTCCTAATGGAAGTCACGACCCAATGTTGCGTACTCCCTCCTATACTCTGCAATGTCGTCAGCATGAGTGGGTGGCCTCTGTGGTATCGATGGTGGTGCTGCTACTAGGGGTGCCCTCTGGAAACTGGGAAACAAGGGTCTGGAAATCCTACTCCCATAGGTGTATGTGCGAGAGGGTGACTGGATTCTACTGCCTGCTCTCGAGTTCCCCTATGCTGCATGCGGGACTTGTGTATCTTGGGTGCCCAATCTAGCCAATCTATCAACCACCTGTGCCAAAGACTGAGACATGGTCCATTGACTAGCTAACATATCATCGATAACCTGCATGAAAGATGCCTCTGGATCTACGGGGGCCTTGCCACTGCCCTCTGGTTTCTCATATCTGTCTCCTAGCATCCTCTATGCCTCACGCTCTTCCCTTCTCTCTGCTTCTCTATGTGCCTCTTCCTCTTCCTCTGAGCTAGGAGGAAAAGGTGGAAAATCAGGCATATGCCTTCTTTCATGATGCCTGTTGTAAGTGACATATTCGTCACCTACATGTTCACGACCCTCTGGGTCTTCTGCTGCACTCATTGTCTTTATTCACAAGCTGGCAGGACTAAAGCTCTTATACCACTGTAATGTTCCTGACTTGGCTAGTCTAGGAAACACTGCTAATGTGTGTGTAGGATCAAAGGTTTACAACATATAAATGATCATACAAATAATAAACACGACAAAGGACTACAAAATTTGTATTATGATATCTCTGTGGATTACAAAATGGCCGAATGCGGCTGAATAAACTGGCAATACTCGACTAGATCAACGAAAAAAGGATCTTCGCCAGAATACAAATAAGCAACTAAAAGATAATACCTGGAATATGGGAGCACTGTGGAATCAATGAAGAATGATGGAAGACCTGGATGATCTTCCCGGTGACTAGGGTGTGTCTTTCAACACCAAAATCAGCCAATTGGTGTCTTCCTCCTGGAATACACTGAACTATCTCTCCTGAGGTGCGCCTCTTCTCCTCAATGACAAGTCATAGTCTGCATAATGATGAATTAGGTCGTTGACCCTTCCTTTATAGCTTTCCAAAACCCTAAATCATGTTGAAACCCTAATTCGTTGTTGACTTCCAAAACCCTAAATCACTGCTGAAACCCTAATTCACTGTTGACTTCTATTTTTAGCTCATAATGACTTAAAAGCATTTTTAACCCTTTTTAGCTCAATGTCACTTTCCGAATATAACACATGTGACTGGAGTGACCTCTAGTAACCCTGTTTACCCCTCTTTGGCCCTGGCTATAGTCTAATGGGGCGGTTTAGACCATTAAGCCTCCTCTTTTGGTGCTCCTATTTGGAAAGGGACATTACATGATTCCTCCTGAAATTCGCAAAATTATGGAAAAATTTTGTGTTTTGGTCACCACTATGAATCCAGATTGTCCGACTGCGTTGACACCAGAGTTCTTCCATTTCTTTTAGTAACATGTTCCTTTCTTGCTCCAGATTTTTTAATAATGTTTCCTCCTCTAGTAAGCTTGATCCGTCCATAAAATTTTGCATAAGGGCTTTTATATCATTCTCCAGATTTCTGAGATGATAGTTTGCCTTGATATTACGGATCTTTACCCATTGTTTCGTGCTTGCCTTTAGATCTTTAAGTTTCCAAACCAATCTTTTTTGTTTACCATCTTCGCCAAGAACTTTTGGATCATTCCAAAGATTATGAACCATAACTATGAAATCTTGGTCCAAGAGCCATTGAGAATTTAACTTGAAAGGATAGGCCTTAAAAAGGGGGGGAATTTCCAACTGAAGAAGGACTGGAACGTGTTATGATATGAACGAATATTCCACCCAAGACCTATAAATGCCGACCAAAGAAAGAAATTCTTCAGAGATGAAGAACCTGTCCAGTCTTTTTGCAATCAAATATACTCCAGAACGACCATTTCGCCAAGTGGGGACAACCTTCCCTGATACAATGTCAATGAGATTATTATTTTGAAAGTATGCTTTGAAAAATCCAGCCAAAGGCCCCAGAGATGAAGAACCTCCCTAAATATCACCCGAGGTTAGGGTCAAGTTGAGATCCCCTGCGATAATTAAATTTTTAAGAGATAACAAACCAAAGTCTACCACCAGATTCCAAAACTTTTTCCGCTCCAAACAAGGACCATAGACATTAAGTAATGGCATCTCCCTTTTTCTAGCTATACAAACCCTTGTCAATAAAATCCCACCATAGGTAAGAAACATAACTAGATCAAATAAATTTGGATCCCAAGTAACCAACAATCCACCTAAATTTCCAACTGAATTGACAACACAGCTAAACCAAGTCAGATGTAAAGCATGCATGAAATTCTAGTTTTTTTGGAATGGACCAAAGTTTCCTGAAAAAAAACAATGTCAGGGTATGTTCTATCAAGAAAACTGTGAATACAGGCCAATTTTAGGGTGCCTCCAGTCCCTCTAAGATTGAGGGAAAGCAAGATCATTATTTTTCCCGCGCCAGGGCCTTCAATGCTCTAAGTGCTCCACCATCTGTGGCAGTACGAGTGTTTGATTCTAAAGAGGACAAGGTTGCAGACTTTTTCTGGACACTCCTAGTCTTAACCGACGAGTGTTCTAAACCCAGGCCCCTAGACCACGCGAACTCCTTCCCAACCCCTTTAGCAAGAGAGCACAAAGATCTAGCCTCCCGGTCACCAGTGGAAGGGTCTAGGATAGATTTACCAAGATAAATGAGCAATTGTATAGTGGAGTTTTGATCACGGATAAATGGTAATAAAGAGTCAAGGACTGCAGTAAGAGAGGTATCATCATCGTCCAGTTTTCGATAACCATGTGGAGAAGAGGAAACTCCAACCTGAGGACAAGGGGACCCAAGAGAGTGATCTAACAGACTAGAAGCATTATTTACCAAGGAGTGAACCTTCAGAGTATTCTTAACACAAGACTCAACCTGACTATCAGGAGCAATAAAAGAGTCAACCCTCGAAGGAAAAACCGGTAAAGAAGCCTTAACCACCTGATGCTCAGTACTCAAACCGGTAGGAATACTACCCCCCTGTCGACTACATGTGACACGTCAGCTTTAGTAGTTGCAAGATTTAGCCAATCAAAAGAATTTAGAGCGTCTCGTTCCCATAATGACAGAGAAGAAAAGAGAGCAGGACAATGAGTTTTTAACTTACCCGTCGGCGAGCCCATTGACTCTGTTTGGCTGGGGTCATCCTGTGCCAAGTGTAAGAGCCCTTTTCCATAGAAACCAATTTCCGAGGAGGAATCAGGAGAGCCACTCAAACGTTCTAAGACTTCAAGTTCATCAATACCATCAACGATACCTTTACAATCTCGCCTTAGGTGACCGGTGCTTCGACAAAAACTACACCTAAAAGGAATGCCTGAGTAGTCCAAGCGTTGAAGAATGCGTCGACACCTCCACTCGATCTCAATGACTTTAGGAAGCCGGAGGTGGATATCCAATTCAACCAAGATTCTGCCAAATTTTCTAGAAGCCGCAGAAAGGGAAGCTCTATCAACCATAATAAACTTACTGAGTGAGTTTCTGATGGCCTGCAATGCCCCTTCGCTCCAAAGGTGCAAAGGTAAGCGAGGTAAAAGTACCCACAGATGTCTAAGAGAGAAATACTCGGTCACCGGATCAAAAGCCACCCGCCAGCGCTTTAACATAAGACTGCTACATCCATTAACCCACCTGCTCTCCAGTAGTAGCGAGGCGTCTTCCTGCGTGTTACACAAGAAGACGAACCAACCTTTAGATAAGTATAGGACTTTTGGAGTGTATCCTAACAGGGGTGACCAGACATGTTCAACCCAGATAGGAAGAATTACCTTGCACAAGTTCCCATATGAAAATCTCCCAACCAAGTCGCATAAAGCCATTATGCAAGTCTCCTCCAAACCAATATCTGATCCTAAAACCATCTACTTCACCACCTTATTAGATTTCCACTATCTGCGACTTTTTTGTGGTGGTGGAACAATGCTAACCACCTTTCTACGAGCACCAGAGAAGCCATCGCCTCTGTCTTCAGCGCTCAGACTGCTCATAGTGGATAGCTTCTTCACCTCTGGTAAGGAATTCGTCAAGCCCGAAAGGAAATCTGAGAAAGAGGGTGTATCACTAGAAAACCCGCTAAGGGGATGAGCAGGAGTAGTAGACGGGACAAAGGAAGAAAGAGTTATGTTATGTGTACGCTCCCCCAGGGTGTCAACCTTTTGGAAAAGACCTTCCTCATGCCAAAGGCCTTCGTTAGCCTCGCCCATTAACTCATGAACGTCAGCATTAATGTTTGCCAGCCGAGTAGGGGCCATTTGAGAGCCACATGGGTTCCACTAAAGACGACGCTCATAAACCGAGAGTCCAAACATCCCAGAAACCAAGAGAAAAATTAAAGGAATAGTAAATGAGGATCAAAGTAAGGTTAATGATATAAGGCCACCTGTACTCCACCTAATAGTTCCACTAGCAGCAATTAAAAACTCCTAGTTTCGGGATGGGTAATACTCAGTTACCGAGAATAGTAAATAAGAGAGTAATAAAGGAGCAAGGCCGGTTAATAATAACTCCACCCACCCAACTCCCGACTAACAGAGAGCCCCTACTATGGCGGAAACCTAGCTAAAACTAAGGAGGAGGCATCAGACTACTAAAAACCCAAATAGTGGAGCAACTAAAACTTAAGAACAAACACTAAATGGAAAAATAGCCGAAGAAAACTCCTCGCTAGCACAACCTCCATTGCTAGTGTTCCAGAGTTACAAGATGTCGGCCCTGGTGCTAAAAAGTATATCCCGCCAAAACCCCTTGACTTGTATGGCCTAACATTCCATATCGGCGTTCTCTACTATGCTATTGTTGGAGAACATGGATAGACTGTGTTTTCATAAGTGAAGTGACATCTTCTACAAGAAAACGTAACGTGTAAGGAGTATTTTAGTACGTGGCCATTGAAGCCACTAAAAGGAAAATACGACAATTGTACTCCATTTGGTTTTCTTCATAATGTTGGTTGAGCAGGTTGGGCTCAAGTTGATCATCGTGCATGCGAGTGACGAGCACCATCATGTACCTGTAAATGAGAGTTGTCATGTGTGTTTTTTAAACTTTGTCACTTAACCAAAGCCTTCATCTTGTTGCAGATGGAATCAGTCATTTAAATTTTTAAATATTTTTACCAAGTTCTACTACTTGTGTATTTTAAATATTTTTACCAAGTTCCATGAAATTTTATTATATATTAAAAATATCTTGAACTAGGGACTTCTTATCAAAAGAAGAGCTTGATAATTAACATTTTGGTCATTTTTTGACCATTTCACTTAGCTACAAATTTGGCAACTCAAATTTATCTAGATGGATTAGGCAATTTTGAAAATAATTACAACATTCATATAGCTTAACATTTTAAAATTATAATTTTATTAAAAAATTATTTAACAATATATTAATCTCAAATCCAACAATATAGTACATTTATATTACTTATAGGTAATACATATTTTCAATAGAAACCAGCCACATTGCTCAAAAGTACAAGCCAACTTTAAATGCTATTTTAAAACAATACATTTATAATAAATAAATACTAATTATAAATTATAAACAAATAATAAATTATTACAAGTTTTAAGTGTTTTATAATTTTTCTAACTATTTATTTTGGATAACATACCACTACTATAATTACTTTAATTATTAGTTTTAAATTACATATAACTATTATATTAAAATATTAAAAAGTATTTTGCTATTAATTCCTTTTTTTTTTTACATGAAATGGAATAGAATAAAAAAAAAAACATTTTAATATATTATATTAAAATATTAAAAAGTAATTTACTGCTAATTTCCCTTTTTTTTTATACATGGAATGGAATCGAATCAGAGAGCATTTTAATATTGAATGAGAACCATTTATTAGATTGAACTTCCCATGACTTAATAAATGGTGTGTTTATTAGAGGGTTGAAATTGAATATATAATATTCAATACTATTGATGGCCGAGTGTAATGGGGTAGTAATTTATCATTTGAATATTGGTAAAACCAGTAGAGAGTTATTGATGTAGATGTATAAAATATTYAAAGGAATCCAATTAAAKTYTTCAAAATCWAAAACYTTTTAATWGTAATTAGATTGATTTATTATTTTTTATTAAATAATATTTASAWTGATTGGACAAGGTCCAGAGAAACGTGCTGAGCACGCAGTGATAAAGTTATGGCGTGCGACATAGGMTATGCCATYGGCCAAGTCAGTCGTCAAATAAAGTGATCATATTATATTAAACAACAWAMCGCGGCGCTTTCAAACGGTAACGTCAGTCCCGTGAGACAGCGCGATTGGTAAGACAGTACCTTTCTCCAAGTGTTGGGAGGAGGTCTTGAGGTCAAACCCTGCTGGGTCTCCGGGACGAATTATGTAATGACTGCTATGTAAAATGTTTATATACTGATGAATATAAACGAGAAACTTTCCCGTGGAAAAAAAAAAACGATAACGTCCAAMTAGACTGCACAGAATGTTCCATGTGGACAAAACCCAAAGATTCCAACAATCGGACCGCACAAGCCTGGAAAGAAAAGCACTCAATAAAAAATAAAACCTGCACAACAAACAGAGAGAGTGAATCGTAGGATGCCAGCCGTAAGATTGTGTAAAAATTTCGTACGACAAAATTTGGCGAAAATAGCGAACCCTTGTGCACTTTTGATAACATTTTTAGGAGATTTTTTAGACGGTCAGATCTGTCCAAATCATTGCACTGTTTTGAACTTACAAATTTCCGAATTTTTTTATCATTTTAATGTTTTGAACAGGGTTTCCAAAGATACATAATATTGACCGACGAAGATTCTCAAAAAAAATCTATCCTCGAGTTCCCCGTGGTGCATAAAGTGGCCGACGGCGATTCCAAAAATGGATGGCAGAAAGCCCGCGCTGACGTGGTGGGAAATCGACAGACATATAGGCGTACGCACAGTTGGTATTTTTATTTTTATACTCTCGAGTCTCTGGTCTCTTAGTGCTGGTTGCGGGCAGTTCGTCAGTGCACGACTTTTTTTTTATTGGGTGCTGCCCTGTCAGCGACTGGCGAGGTATCATGCGAAAAGATAATGCTGGCAGGCATTGAGTTCATGTAGGAGTTATTGGGTACAGACGAGGTATCATTGGACGAGATAAAGTGAGAGGAACACTGGCAAGTTGGCAAGTTGGCAACCATTCCTTTCATTTCAATTTTTGGTCGGATAAGAGTTAGAATGTATTGGATTCCGTGTAACAAGGACGCTTTGTAACCGCCGATCACTATTTACAATGCAGTGGAATAAATAAGGCCGTAAATAAGTGTACAAACTCACTTTTGTTTTCACCGCTGGCGGCCGGAGTAACTTAGTAAGTGTCCAAATTTACTTGGTAAGCCAACGCCGTTTTCTTTTTCCAAATTTGGTATGGATCTGTTTCGATGGATATTTTTTTTTAAATTTGGGACAAATTTTACTGTAAATTTATTATTTGAGTTGATTGATGGTATTTCTGATTTTGATGTATCGTAATAATATTTCGTTTCTTCAATGTAAATTAATGTATCTCAACAGCATTTACACCAAAGCCTTGTTAGTGTGCCTTTAGTTAAATATTTAATAATAATTAATTAAAATATTTTTTAATATTTATGTTTAAGATCAAAGTTATTGGTCTTTTTTTTTTATGGGTGAAGTTCCATGCTTCATCTTGTGGGCTCGCCACTTCTCGTTTTTATTGATAAGATTTCTCCACCTCCTTGTCGGATAAGACGAAGTATGCAGTTCCATGCTTTATTTCGTGAGGCTCGCCGCTTTTCGTTATTTTGTTTTTAGCAATTCAGGATATATATATATATATAATGTTTTATTTATAAATATATTATATATATATATGATGTTTGATTTATAAATATTATATATATATGTGATGTTTATTTATAAATATTATATATATATGTGATGTTTATTTATAAATATTATATATATATATATATGATGTTTATTTATAAATATTATATATATATATGATGTTTATTTATAAATATTATAATTTTTTATTTATTTTTAAATAAATTTATAAGACCAAAAGCATCCAAGGTCGTCATGTCCATAGCCAGAGCTATCCCTTTCTGCTTTTGCGATAACACTTTTAGGGGAAATCCCGGGGCCAATGGTTAGAGAGGCATTATCCAATTTGAAAATTGCTCTCGTGGTTTCAAAATAGGTATAACTTATCACTATCTTCTTTTAGGGGAAATCCCGGGGCCAATGGTTAGAGAGGCATTATCCAATTTCAAAATTGCTCTCGTGGTTTCAAAATAAGTATAACTTATCACTATCTTCTAGTATCTTGTGGCATGTTAGATTTGTCCACTACAACAACCAACTATGATACTCTTCCTATGTTGAAGAAAATGATGTTTTTGGTTTTTCTACCATTTCAAGGAATTTGTAGCTATGTGAGACTTGTATCTTTGGTAAATACAACAAGCAATCTTTTTATAATTCTATTTTGAGAGCACGTAGAAAGCTAGCGCTGATACACTATGATTTGTGTGGCTCCATGCATGTTCCATTTGTATTGGGTAATAGATATATTATGACTTTTATTAATGACTACACCAAGATTTATTTGGTTTATTTCTTGAAACATAACTCTCAAGCATTTGAAACTTTTAAAAACTTTTATTTATGGATTGAAAATGAAACTCAATCTCGCACTGATAATGGAGGGGGATACACTTCAAATGAGTTTGAAAGTTATATTCACCAACATGGAATCAAGCATCAAACCATTGTTCCAAACAATCCTCAACAAAATGGTGTAACGGAAAGAATGAACAAGACAACTCTTGAATATGTTACATTCAATATTATTTTTTAAGAATGTGAAGTTGATATTTTGCCTTGATGCAGAGCTTTGTGCAGTGTATGTAAGAAACATGAGTCCATTTCATGCTTTTGGGAACAAGACTCCTTATGAAATATAGTATGGGTGCATTCCTTTGATGAGGCATCTCAAGTTTTTTGGTTCCGTCTACAATTCCTTAATTCCTAAGGAGCAAAAAAATAAGCTTGGTGCAAGGAGTCGAAAGTGCATCTTCTTAGGGTACTCAAATACCACCAAGGCATACCATATTTACGATGAGGTAAACAAAAAGTTCATTCTTTCCAAAGATGTGTTTTTTCTTAAATCCACTAAGAATGACAAGATTGTTGAGTGGCAGCTTGATCATCTGGATAGACTCACCCATGTAAAAACATATCATGAGTTTGATGATGAGATTCCACATCTTGAAGGGGAGATCCATATCTTGGATTAATCTATAGAATCTCCTTTTGAAGTGCCATCACCCCCTCATGAAGAAGATCCAGCCACTTCATCAAAACAGGGAGTTCAATTGGATGATGTGATTGAGAGGATTGAAAGGATGAACCTTGATGGGAATGTAACGCCATCTCAATCAGTGGAGCATCATGGACCATCTCAAAAAGGCCCACCAAAATGACTCAAAAAGACATTTGAAAGTGTTCATCTTAATGAGGTTGGAAACACAAGGACCATAAGTTCAACCAGACAAGATGGAGGTGATGTAGATAACTCAGATTCAAATGGTGTGAATGATATGGATGTTTCATATGATTATGAATTGAATTTATCTACTAAATTTGAACCAACTTC
This sequence comes from Picea engelmannii, assembly GCA_009831015.1. NCBI lineage: Eukaryota > Viridiplantae > Streptophyta > Pinopsida > Pinales > Pinaceae > Picea > Picea engelmannii. Next base: position 293,175 of record ML789174.1, on the reverse strand, counting down.
TTTTGAAGAAGATGCTTCTCATGATGAGTGGAAAAAAAACTTGTCAAAGGAGTACGATGCTCTTATCAAGAATTGAATGTGGATGTTGGTGGATCCTCCATTTGGAACCAAACCAACTGGATACAAGTGGGTCTACAAAAACAAATACAAATCGGATGGTTCACTTGACAAACATAAAGTGAGGCTTGTGGCAAGAGACTTTGCACAAAAAGAAGGCATAGACTATGAGGAGACTTTTCCCCCCATAGTGAAATGGGCTATCATTCATGCATTGTTGGCTTTGGTTGCACATAATAAGTGGAAGATGCATCACATGTATGTGAAGACAATATTCTCGAATGGAGACTTGAAAGAGAATATATGCATGTCTCGACCAAAAGGATTTGTTGTGAAGGGTCAAGAACAAAAGGTATGCAAACTCATCAAGTCTTTGTATGGCCTAAAAGAAAACACCTCGAGCATGGTATAGAAAGATAACTACGCATCTTTTGAAGATTAATTTCAAGCATTTTAATATTGATGATGCAACTTTGTTTGTCAAAAAAGTTGGCAAAAATGTTGTATGTAAATGGTCTTTTGATAACAGGGAAAAATGAAGCATATATTGCATCCATAAAGGAAGAATTGAAAAGGGGTTTTGAAATGACAAACGTGGGGTATCTTCACTACTACTTGGGCACTAAAATAACTCATAATCTAAAGCATGTATTCATCTCCCAAAAGAAGCACATTGGAGAATTGTTGAACAAATTTGGCATGGTAGATTGTAATTCTCTATCTACTCCAATAGAACAAAATCTAAAGCTAACATCAAAAGAAGGGAATGAATTTGAGCATGCAACTAAATATAAACAACTTGTGGAAAGTCTTATCTACCTTAATACTACTATGTTAGATATTTCATTTGCAGTTGGGATCATTTCTAGGTTCATGCAAAAACCTTGTGAAAGGCATTGGTTTGTTACAAAGAGAGTTCTAAGGTACTTGAAAGTAACTCAAGACTTTGAACTCATATACTCTAAGGTGGAAGACTTCAAACTAGTTGGACATGCAAATTCAAACTTTGATGGAGATAAGGAGAATGAAGTGTCTTCTTCAAGATACCACAAGTCTTAGATCAACGACTATCTCTTGGAGATCAAGCAAACACTTTGTTTCAACACATTCCACTATAGAGGCAAATTATGTGGCCATTACAAAGGCGACAAAGGAAATTGTATGGCTCAGGAAGATACTAGAGGATTCACATGAAAAACAAGTGAATGCTACTCTACTTTTGATTGGCAACACTATGAAATCAAGTTAGCCAAGAATCCTAGATTCCATGATCGAACCAAACATATCAACACAAAGTACCATTTGATTCGACATCATGTAAAAGCCAAGACCATTCAATGAATACATTGTTCCACAATTGAGCAAATTGCACACATCCTCATCAAAGCATTTGGAAGAAAAAAGTTTGAAAAATTCATAAAGATTTTTGAACTTACAAACACCCTTTTAGATTAAGGGGTGGAATGTTAGATCCCTAATCCTTGGGATTATGGTATAATTGTAAATATTGTTGTAAATATTAATTTAGTATTATGAAAAGTCATTGATGAATGTCACATCAATAAATATTTTTAATGCATGAGTTATTCAATCCTTAACCTATCCATTCACTTCAAGCTTCTCAAACTCAAAATTTGTTGTGAAGTAAGTAAATAACAAAGCTAGATGCACACATCTAACCTTATACCATATTCTCAATAGAACAAAAGATCGTATGTTGGGCTTCTCCTGGATCTCCATCAAACATATCTACAGGGAACTAAATGTAAGGAGATGGTTAAATGTTCTATCTTTTGGTTTTTTTTACTAGAATTTGGAGGTGTAAATCTGGACAAAATCACTATTTTTTGTTGTTTAAATTGCATTTTTGAATGCATAAATGGATTCAATGTGCTGACTCCAATTATACAAACTTAACTACTCAAATCTATAAATCCAACCATTCCTCACGGAATTAAACTAAGCTTTTGTGAATTTCTCTTTCTCATTCCCACACATGTAAGCCATAATGGCAAGTCCTCATTAATTCACTGAAGACACTTCTTGAAGATTGTGATAGACTCTTATGAATCTTTTAGTATTGTTGAGGCCTAGCTGTCTCCCTTAAGGGTTTTAAGGGGAGGAAGTATCTCTTATGAGAACTACACAATGTAATCCATTGATCATTATGTAAACAAGTTAACCCTTTACCTGATCAAGCGAGCTCATAAGCCATATATTTCATTGAAGTTGAAAAGAAAACACATTTTACATATCTCATGCATGATAAGAAAACAACAATAAATAAAAAGAAGCTCCAGCCATGTATTCCCTGCTAATTCCCTTTGTTTCATAAAATATGACCTGTAACATCATCTAATTCTGTTTTTTGTAATTCCATGCACATCCATAGCCTCAAGGATTGTCAAATAACCAGTCAAAACTCTCAATAAGCACTTGTTCTCTGAAATCTAGCCGTCAGTGTAGTTATCAGCTCAGCTATGCATCACCCACTAACTGTATATAAATGCCAATAAATTTCTTTGTTCCATAAAATATGACTTAAAATATCATCATATTCTGTCTATAATCCTGTGCTTATCTACAGCCTAAAAAATGGGCATATAACCTGTTAAAACTGTCAATAAAGACTGTCATCTAAAGTTTGGTTGTTAGTTAATTCATCAAATAAAAGTGAAAAGGTGATGTATCGGTATGATATCATCTTTTCATTTAGACCTGCACCAATAGATAGCCATCTGTTTTCTTTGAACAAAGTTTGTTTCTTTGTTAAATTCTTGGATTATGATTTAAAACTGTTTCTGTTTGGCTAAGAACTTGTCTTTTTCTGATTCAAGGAAACAGATTAATAGAGCACGATGCAGAAGCACCTGGCGGTAGTGAAAGTCTGTCCCTCACAAACCACCAGCAGGTTATTCCAGGTGGCATGGTTTTCTTTGAACAATGGTAACTCTTTTTGGGTTATGAGTCAACTTGCCTTCTTTGAACAAAATTTACTTCTCTATTAAATTCTTGGACTTGGGAGTATGCTTTAAAAGTGTTTCTACTTGGCTAAGAGCTTGTCTTCAAGGAAAAAGATTAACAACCCATGATACAAAGGGCAACTGGCAGGAGTGAAAGTATACCCCTTATAAACCACCAACAAGTTATTCCAAATAACATGGTTTTACTTAAACAAGGATAACTCCATTTTGGATTATGATAGATTTTTCCACTCTAAAAACAAAAATTCTTTGTAATTATTTTCTTAAGTTCTATTTTCAACATGTGTTATGTTGAAAAAATTAAGTGTCCCGTTAAAAGAAAAACCCTTTGATGGAAGAAATTGCTCGGATGATAAACCAAAAAGACGTAACAGTGAACGTCTTTCTACTTTAAAAATTAGTTTTATATATAAACAAACTCAATAAAACGTTTAATTTTAGTATTTTATAAACAGTTAATTAATTTTTTAATACACTCATAAACTTTAAAAATACAACGAAGTGTGAAAAATGCAAATGAGAAAATTTAAAATAATAAAAAAATGCAAAACTTAAAAAACATAAACATGATCCTATTTCTCAATAGAACGTTTTAAGTTATTCTTATTCTTATTTATTTAAATTAGATATTGGTTACTTAAAATGCAACTCCTTGTCGTGATCATTAACGCAAAAACTAGGGTTAGTGTTGATGTGCTCTGTGGCAAAGTAAATCAGTTGCTGGAGTTATTGAAAAGGTTATAAATTTCTACTCGGTGAAAACAATTTAAAATAAGTTTCGAATATCACAATTTTTTTTACAATTGGTACTATATACAAATGGCGCCTATACAAATCTCCAACGGAGAAAATTGTGCAGCACAGTTTCCCAAACGATCAAAGGTATGCTTCCTTCAATCTATGCTACAACCATATCTCATCTACACAAGATTAAAGTTCAGGCTACACAGTCTCAACTAGCCCTTCCATTGATTACATGCCACCAGCAGCTTCCAGCCTCCACGGCGCAGAAATACTGCCATCATAAAACGTTCCTTGGCTGACCAAATCCCTGCTTAAATAGTCCTGCATCTGCCGCGCATCCCACGCATCGTCAAATACAAACTGCTCATAGCTTTCAAAATCGCATTCGACGTGCCAGTTTTCGCCCAAAAACTTAAGATCCGGGTTTTCTGTCAAATCGCTGGCCGAGGTTCCCCTGGCAGATGGACAGACTTCATCTTTCAAATCCAAAACAGGGCTCGGGGGAATGCCGAGCTCGTCGTCTGAAGCCTCCAGGAGATAACACAGATCAATACCCGAGTCGGAATCTAGGGTTTGACCTTCTTGGCCGCTAGAAGAAACAGAGGCCGTCGAATTATCTACAGAGATGGAAGGAGTGTAAGAAGAGGAACATGTCGCGCCAATCTCTTCTTCCAGGCTTTTTATGACTCCATTTATGAGCTCCTCACTGGGAGCACATTCTTCTTCTTCGTCGTCCTCTAGGGTTACATCTAATTGCAGCAGGTGAAGAAACCCTTGCATTTCTTCGTCGTGGAAACGTTTCGGCTCCCGGACACCGATGGAGTCCTCCAGAGCCTCGGGTTCACGGCCGCGTTTTCTGAGCGCCTCAGACATGATCGAGAGACGACCCACGGATTCGAACACAGAACACAACGGGGGAGATGATATTTCAGCTCAAGCAAGAACTGCTCTGCCTTCTATAACTGCCTATATGGATAACAGCGCATATATTGTGGAAGACAAGAGGGGTATTGGCTATATATATTATCTATGCATAGCATCATGTGGGAAGCTATACTTATATAGAAAAGGTCTGGGAGAACCGACAGGAAGTTGAAACAGTCTAGCATGAAAAGCGGATTAAAGAACAGTATGGAAGATAGCAGGCGGTGGCGGGCCCGGCTGCTTGGTATTTGAATATGGGGAAAAGCTTTGCTTTCATGCACAGTAGTCAATTTTTCGATCAATCAATTCAAGAAAAACCCTTGGAGTACGATTTCCACGCCAAGTCACGTGGGTGGTAAAAGACTTAACCTCAGTTTCTTTGAACCTTCATTTGAGTTTAGGGCTTGAAGTTTTCCTTTAATGTAAAAGATTATCTCGAAGTTTCTATTACGAAAGTCTTTTCAATTTTCAAACTAATAAAGATGCCATTCCACTAAGGTCCAAATTGACAACTACTTTCGTATCAGCTATGACTATGGTTGGAAGTGATATCTCACATTATATTTATATAAATATAAGAATTCAATTATTTTAGGGCCATGTTTCGTATCAGCTATGACTATTGCGGTTCACGTGTAATGTTGGAGGTGATACCTAACATTATATTTATATTTATATATAAATATAAGAATTCAATAATTTTAGGGCCATCTCTACCTATACATGTTGGAGATGAATCAAATATCTATACTCTTTGAAGTTCTAAATGATATAGTTTCAAGATTTTTAAGCCTCGAAGCTTCTAGCCATTAGTTGATCAAATATGCCCTAGTGTAGATATTACAATTGAAATTAGCATGATCACATATGATTAAGAATAGTGTTCGTTTTAGGGGTGGTAGGTGTGGGGATTATATTATATTTCGAAGAAAAATTAGAAACATCTTTTGTTTAGGGTTTAGGAATATTCACACACAATCAAATCGAGTTTTATACTTTTTTTGGGGGTCTTTTCCTTGTAAATGAATTTAATATAAAATATTTGATTGTTATAGGAGATTAAGTGTCATTATCAAATTAATGGTCATGAAATCAACCCTGCCAGACATTGATCATTGCTCAAATCAACAAGGAGGTCAATAGCTTGAGTAAGTTTTCATACTTCCAAGTCTTGAAAGAATTTAACTCCCAAGCCAACTCTCTAGCTAATGAAGTCGCCTCTCTTAACCAAGGAACCTTGAGGGAAAATATGAGGCAATTTCACCACATAATCCCTTAAGCTCCTAAGGAAAATGGAGGGCAATTTCACCACATAATCCCTTAAGCTCCTAAGGTTATGAATTTAAGCTATGTATCATCATTGTTAATCACCACATGTTTCAATGTCACTCGTATTAGTTCTCAAGCACGAGGATGGGATTCAACGGGACATGATCCCCTCCCATCCACATGCTGGAATTAATCTAAGTCACATCTATTGAATTCCTCATTGTGGTTTATCATTGGTGAGGTGGGATAATGAAGCAGTATAGGGAAAGAAATTGCAACATCATCTAGCCTAGAACTCACCTGGTAAGAGTTTCCCTTGGTCTTTGGTTGGTTTATTGAAAATTTGGTCTAAAGGCTTTAGTGTCAGGGTGTTTCCAGTGGATAATTACAATGTGTTGTAGTTTTTGGGATTTGTTTGGGTTCTAGTTCCTAGAATGCACCATTGTGTTTCGGTTCTAGATCAAAGGATGGTTTCTATGCAGTTCATTTTCTAGTGACTTCTTCTTAGTTCTCTCTTGGTACTCGTCTCTCTGGCTCTCTAAGTTTTACTTGTACTCAGATTATGTCACTCAGTGCTCTGGTTTTAAATGTATGGGATATGATTCTATGATTTTATTGGGACTTGGATGTGTTAGTCTTTTTAAATTTGGTTTTAGAAATTTCTGGAAACATAGTGTTTGGGTAGTATTGTTGTTTGTTGTGTGGAATAGGGGGCATTTCTTATGTGTTGGATCTAGGGTTGAGAAACATTAGTTCTAGATTGACTCTATCATCTTCAACCCCCTCCATTCTGGGTTTAGAAATTATAGATTATACCCCTCCATTCTGGGTTTAGAAATTATAAATTATAAGGAAGCTCAAAAGATCCAAAGACAATGATAATCCATCTTTATGCTATGCAAAGCAATTATAATATTAAGTGTCTTTTTAAAGTAGCATATTTGCAATGATAGTTGAGATGTGATAATTATAGATTTTGCAAACTCTCTTATATGATTTATGAGATTTGCCAATTTTGTATGAAGCTTAGAACAATACTACTTATATACTTGTTGTTTAGCTACTACAATGTTTTTTAATATAAAATCTCTCAATTCCAATTTAAATAAAATAAAAAGATAATGTTTATCATTCATATACTTTTTGAGTTGTGGGTTTTAAAGCTGGTCTTTATATCACATGTTTATAGAATGTATCTTCTCACATACAAGTTAAGTTACAATACCAATTATGTATTGGTTTTAGTAGTAACATCATAGTTATAATACCAATTATGTATTGGTTTTAGTAGTAACATCATATTCATGTTATAGGACCTATCGACTATGTAAAAAATAATTATACAATCATTAATTAAAAATCCACAACAAAGTTCCCGGATGGGGTGACATGGAGGACGATGCGGCC
>ML789174.1:250170-268970 GCA_009831015.1 Picea engelmannii | reverse complement strand
AAATTGACATCCCCATTTTGAATAGATTGTATATTTTTAAAGAAAAATGATAACTATTGTTTTTTTAACATAGAATCGAATCAAAGAGTACTTTGATATTGAATCACAAATATTTATTTGATTGAACTTCACACGACTTGATAAATAAATAAATGGTGTTTTTATTAAAGGGTTGAAATGTTGAATATAATATTCAACACTATTGATTGGTTAATGGGAGGTAGTAATTTATCATTTGAATACTTGTAAAATGAGAGATTTATTGATTTAGATTTCTCGTAGAGGGATAAAATATTTTTTTTCAATATATCAAGATCAAATCAAAATTTAAATTTTTTTAGTTAATTATTTTTTATTAAATAATTTGTTAATATTATTATTATTTTGTATTAATTTTATTTATTCAATAAATTATTTCATATCAACATTATAAAGATTCGCTCCATATTTTAATTCATTATATCATATATTATTTATTTATACTGTAGGATGTTTCTTTGTCTCTCTTGAATCAATTAATGTTTTTTTTAAAGATAATGTAAACATAGTTAAAAGAGAGATATTTGTATATTAAGTTAAAAGAAATATTTTATATTATGCTCAAAGAATATGTCCAAAAATGATTGGTTCAATTACTTTTTGTGATGCAAACAATAAGGGGTTGAATATGTAATAAGTAACCCTTAATTTTATTTATTCAATAAATTATTTCATATCAACATTATAAAGATTCGTTCCATATTTTAATTCATTATATCATATATTATTTATTTATACTGTAGGATGTTTCTTTGTCTCTCTTGAATCAATTAATGTTTTTAATAAAGATAATGTAAACATAGTTAAAAGAGAGATATTTGTATATTAAGTTAAAAGAAATATTCCAAAGGATATTGAAATGTGAAGGTAAAACAAACCATCATTAAAAGGTAAAATTAGAGAGTTTATCCTAATTGTTGATATTTTAAAGGTTTTAAATGAAATTTAAGCAGAAGGTTTACTTTGAGAGATTAGGTGAAGATAGTAGATTGGTCAGGGATGGTGTGGCTAGGTTCGATCTTGCGCAAAAACTGAGGGGCGGGAAAAATGAAGTTTGAACCAGGTCTGCGAAGGAGAACCAGACGACTATGGACAACTTTCGACCAATTCCAGCTGTTCACTTGACCCTTCTGCTGCCTTTACCTCCTTCTTCTGAACTGGCCTATGATCGGGTGAATAGACTATATACAACTCACTTATTTTACTGTTAGTTTACTCTCTCTGTCATACCCGTTTACCTCCTTATCCAGTTGCTTAACTCTTCCAGATTTCAGCCTCTTTAGTTTACTATATTACGAACTCTCCTTACCTTTGGTTCCAAAAAACACTGTCACCTATTTTATTGGGTTGTGGCTAACACACGCCCTTTGTTTCTTTAGACAGCTACTGAACTATCTGCTACAGGCTTCCCTGGCAACCTCCTCGAACTTTGCTTATTACTGTCTCCCCCATCTGGGAGTATACAACTCCGCTAACTCCACCTCTCCTGTCGTTTTCCCTCTTGACTATTGACCAGCCTACAGTCCTACTGTTATCCCCTGCACACTGTTCTTTCCACTACCCGACTGGCTCAGTTACACAGACCCTCTTTCCCCTGCAGTCTTCTTCACCAGGCCCACACCCCTCCTTTCCTGCCTCGATAGTCCACTCGGGGGCCTACTTCTGGCAGTACTGACCCCTCTATCATGGAGTCTCTGACAAGCGACCTGATGCTTCCATCTGATGAGCTTATTTGGGAACGAGCAAGCCTATTTGATAAGGTGGATTCCCTTGCCTCCACACTGAAAACGTTTCCCTCCATGCCCACCAAAACAAACGTTCCTACTGACACTGTCGTTCCAGCACAACCTCCACAGACAGACACTATTGAATCCATAACCTTTCCATCTGACTCCGACAAGTTTCATCATGACTACTCTTTCCCCCCACTTCCTCCCCGATTGGGACTTCCTTCCAAACATGAGGCACACTTAGATGTAATCTCCTCTCGTCGGGCTACATCTGGGCGAAAGGCTTGGAAATCTAATAGTAGATCAAAGAGACTGATTCTTGGTGACGGTGTGGGTTTCGAAGACCTCTGCAAAATGTCCACCTGCACTCTGGTGGGCCGCTTCTCCTACAAGCGGATCAACACACTTACACTGGAAGACTGGATCAAGCTGAAATGGCTACCACTACTGGGTTATATTCCAGAGATACTCCACCTTAAGAAAGGCTGGCTGAGCTTCCACTACAAGTCCCCTGAGGACACCACCCTCCTTCTTACTTCCTCGTGGGTCGACGGAGGCAGCAACCTCATGCTCAAACGCTGGAGGCTTGCATTTAACCCGGAAACTGAGTACTTCCAACTCAGGCACCTCTGGGTGCTTCTTCCCGGCCTCCCCCTTCACTTCTGGAATGATGATGCTCTGACTGCCATTGCTAACACTCTAGGTAAGTTTATTGCACTTGACTCTAGGTCAGAAATGGGTCACCTGAGGAAACTGGGACGAGTCATGGTTGAGATCGACATTACCGCTGGACTGCCGGAATCGCTGGAGATTGAGTGGAGAGGCCGAATACATCTACAGAAGATGGATTTTCTTGGAATCCCCTTCCGCTGCAACCATTGTCGGGAAACCGACCACCTCCGACGCACCTGCCCTGGTAAGTTACCTACTGAACCCTCTGATGATTTAGACCTACACCTTAACCCTCCTGAATACATGGAGGCTGACCCTGCTCTTGCTTATCTGGACTCGCCTACACATTCGAGCACTTCTTCCCCACCAGGACATGCTCTTTCTCCGAGATCCAAGTTGAACCTGATTTGCCCCACTTTCTTTAAGTCGCTTACAGTTACTGAGAAGGATTTGATTAATAGTTTTACTTGGCTTACATCCACACAAACTGCAAAGACTACTCCACCGAATACTGAGAGAATTACCATTCAAAACACCTATGATCCCTCATTGACTGCCGCTCCTAGTGAGAACCTTGACCCTAAGCCTCTCAAGTCCGCAGATTGCTCCACACCCCTGATAGAGCCATCCCAACCACCTTCTCCGATTGAACAGGTTGACTCCATTTCACTGCCCACTGATCCCAGTCATCCTATTGATGAGGGTACTTTACTAATGCCAGCGTTAAACAACTCCTTCACTTCGGCTGATCTGCCTGAAAACTGCACACATCTGCCAATCTACCGGGGAAAAGAACCCATCAATACAGCTGCTGGGGCAAGTACTTACCTTGGTCGACCTATGGATACAAAGGAAAAGACATTGGTTTGGTCAAGAGGCATCGGCACGGAGCTCTCCCCACTCCAGACGAGAAGTTCCAGGAAAAAAAAGGAGTCATTGAGCTCCCAACGTGATCACACTGAATTACACTCCCAGAACGGTAAGGCACTTAGAGCACTGAAGGCCTTAGCACGTTCTAAGTAATGATTGTGCTGTCACTGAACATTCGGGGGATCGGAGGCCCCCTCAAGACAGTCTCCTTCCGAAGATTACTGGAGACATCGAAGCCTGATATTATCTTCCTTCAAGAGACACTCTCGATGGATCAAATTGCTAGGGATTTCCTGTATAAATTTCGACCGACTTGGTTTTCAGTGGTTGTCAGTTCATTAGGAAACTTAGGTGGTTTAATGGTTGCATGGGACCCCAACCTGTTAGAGTTGCGACCTTACCTGTCAAGAGGAGGTATTTTATTGGTTGGCTGCTCTCTAGCCACCAACCAAGAGTTGGCGTTTCTAAACGTCTATGGTCCTTGTTCGGACAAATTGGCTTTCTGGACGCACCTTGCAATGAGTGGCCTCCTCGCTATTCCGAACCTAATACTTGGAGGTGATCTTAACTTTATTCTTACGGCAAATGAACACCGGGGAGGCCCTTTTTTGCTAGGACCAGCAGAAGTAACCTACAAAGAGATCTTTGCCTCCAATAACCTTATTGACATCCAGCCGATTCTCCGGGTCCCTACTTGGCATAATGGGCGTGCTGGCCCGGATGCTATAGCCAGATGCCTGGACCGATTTCTGGTGGCCGATGGCCTACTGACTTCCTTTTTTGAGCCGTCTTCTTGGGTGGAATACCCATACTTCTCTGACCACGCTCCCATTTTGCTCCAATTGTTACCCACAGTCCGCAGATCGACTCCCTTTAAATTCAATCACATTTTGTTCTCCTCCGATAACTACTCAGCCATCGTTCACTCCACCTGGACTGACCCACGTTTTCTCACAGAAACCAACCCATAGACCCGATTGGTGTGGAAGCTGAAAGCACTGAAATCCAAAACGATTCAATGGGAAAAGGAAAAGATTAAAGAGGAAAAGGCCCGCCTACTGTTGTTGGAGAAGCAAATTTCCTCCCTCATATACAATGATACTTGTTCGGCCTTGACGGTGGAGGAGACAGATAGACTTAAATTGTTAGAAGCACACAGGGCGTCTATTCTGCGTGATGAAGAATTCCGCTGGAGACTGCGCAGTCGCGCAACCTGGCTCCAATGTGGCGATTCAAACAACAACTACTTTCACAAAGTAGCGAGTTATAATAGGAACAAAAAGACCATCTGGTCTATTGAAAGTGCGAATGGGGGAGAAATTCGTGGACAGAAAGATTTATTGACAGAGGTGGCCACATATTTTACACTACAGTACAAAGCTTCAAACTTGCAAAATCTTCCGGAAAAGGCCTCTACGGCTAGTCTCTTCCCACGTATGGTTTCTACACAGGAAGCCATTGAGTTATTTAAGCCTGTTACTCTTGCTGAACTTAAAGATATACTGCATCATTTTAAAAAAGAGCGCAGTCCTGGGCCGGATGGCTGGACCACAGAATTTTTTATCTACTATTTTGAGCTCGTTGGAGAGGATCTACTACAGATGGTTGAGGACTCTCGCCTCAAAGGAAAGATTGTTGGTGGTCTTAATTCCACGTTCCTTGTTATGATTCCGAAAGAGAACAACCCGCTCTCCTTTAAATACTTCCGTCCGATTGCCCTGTGCAACCTTGTTTATAAGGTTATTGCCAAAGTTATCTCAAATCGCATCAAACCTTATCTAGGTAAAAGTCTATCAGAGCGGCAAATTGGCTTCCTGAAGGGCAGAAGAATCCAGGATGCCATTGGAGCTGCCCACGAATGTTTACACAGCATCAAGCAGAAGAACCAAAAAGCGCTGGTCCTGAAGCTTGATCTCAAAAAAGCATTTGACAGTATAGACTGGGAGTTCTTGAGACTTATTTTACATGCAGTGGGCTTCGGGGACCTGCTCACAAATTGGATCCTAGCGTGTGTTACCACTGCAAACTTTGTTGTCTTGATTAATGGTGAAGCATCTAGCTTCTTCAAAAGCGAAAGGGGGCTCCGACAGGGATGCCCCCTCTCTCCCTATCTCTTTATCTTGATTATGGAGGGCCTCAGCCTCCTCCTAAATAAAAATTTCATTGATCACCACATTTTCGGCATAAAGGTTTCCAAGCTTATCAAGATTTTTCTCCTAATGTTTGTTGACGATGTCCTCATCATGACGAAAGAAGACCTGGTGGAATGGACTGTAATCCAGGACACTCTTCTTCACTTCTGCTCGATCTCGGGGCTTTCCATTAATCATTCAAAGTCATCTGCACACTACTGGGGGCTCTCGGCTTCTGAACTTCTCCGATTCAAGGATCACTTCACCTTCACTTTTATTGACTTAAAGGAGGGCTTCAGATATCTTGGATACTAGCTGAAGCTGGGAGCTACTCTCCCCGGTGATTGGCGCTGGCTTGTGGCAATTTTTGAAAAAAAAATTGATTTCTGGTGTAACAAATGGTTGTCCATGGGGGGCAGATTTATCTTGATTAAAGCAGTGCTCGAAAGCCTTGCTGTATTTTGGATGACCCTGGAGCGGATACCGAACAAGATCACCACTCTTCTTCGCAGATTAGCCTTTAATTTTTTGTGGAATGGACGGGCTGGAAAACGCCGTATACACCTCTGCAGCTGGGAGACTCTATCAAAACCTCGTAGAGCAGGGGGTTGGGGTCTAAAAAACCTCCTCACTTTCAACACTGCTCTCCTGGCAAGCTCATTTTGGAGAGCAGTTACTCAAGGAAGTATCTGGCATAGAATTATAGTTGATAAATATCTGGGATCTCAGCCTCTCTGTAGCTGGATTCGAAAGACCTCCTTTCAGACCAAGAGGGCTTCTCCATTCTGGAAAGGCCTGGTGGCCTCCACACCTGTGATACTTCACTGGCTTCGCTGGAAGCCCGACACAGGCAAGGAGATTAAAATAGGCAAGGATATGATTATCGGGCTGGAGGAGAACTCTCTCCTTTCTCCCTCCTTGTGCGCCCATCTCAGCTCACTCAACATCTTGACTCTCTCACAGGTCAGACGATTGAATGGTGAACTAGCACTCCCGGACCACTGGTTGGGATGCCGCGACCTAGCTCTTGAAGGAACGTGGGCAGTTGAGTGGACGTGTTTTACTGCTGCTATCAGAGGTGTTGGCATTTCACTTACAGTTGAGCCAGACTCGCTGCTGTGGGCTGGTGGGGATGCCACGGGCACCCTCACGGTTAAAAACTTGTATACAACCCTTCAACCTCAGAGCATACACAACATAGATTCCTCCTGGTTCTTCTAGCTCTGGAATTGGAACATTCCACTTAAATTAAAACTCTTTCTTTGGCTCGCGGGGAAAGGTAAGATACTGACATGGGATGTGCTTCGCCGGCGTGGTTGGGAGGGGCCCGACATCTGCTTGCTATGCCGCTGCTCTTGTGAAGAAGTCCAACACCTTATGATACATTGTGATTTCGCGAGGGAGGTCTGGTCACGACTCCTAAAGCACCTCGCTCTTCCTTACTACTGGAACAGGGACACGATCTCTGATTGCATTAATTTGTGGATCACTAAAAAATCTCCTCCAATATGCCTGGCCGCACACGTATGTTGGCAACTCTGGTTAGAAAGATACAGGGTGACTTTTGAGAGCCGGCCTCCAAATCTGCAAAACGTTGTCCACAAAGTACTGCTTTCTTTCCACTGGAATCAACCACCGGATGTTTACCATATACACAAAGCTGTCGATATCAAATTGCTAGAGGGATTTACGCTAGCTTTCTTTGATGGTGCTGAGAAATCTGGATGCTGTGGAGCTGGAGGATACTTCAAATCCAACCAATCAAGGATCACCAAATGGTTTTTTAGTTGCGGAGGGGGCACGAACACGAAAGAAGAACTCTTGGGGCTTTGGACCACCCTCTTTTTAGCTAATTCATGGTCTATTAAACACTTATTTGTATTGGGTGACTCGAGAGTTGTCATCGATTGGATCAATCAAAAATCCAATCTCCGCTCTGTACACATAGAATGCTGGAAATCAAAAACACTGGTCCAAACTCTTCGCCGACATCAAATTTCAACATATTCCGAGAGCCCACAACGGCGAGGCGGATGCACTCTCCAAGAGAGCACTTAAGGAGGAGACAGGGAGACTCTCCATTTTCCATAGAGACCACGGAGTTGACAGTCCAATGACCCATCTAAGTATATTTTGATTGTGTTTGGCAAACATTTGGTTTTGGAATGTTTTTATGCTGTCCATTTTCTTTCTGTGTTAGCTGTGAGACTTTGTTTTGATCCTCAGAGTCATTATACTCATTACTGCATGATCTTGTTTTGATCCACGGAGCCGTTTATACACACTACAGTGATGGCTGTGTATGGGATTTGATCCACTGACCGGAGATTCTGTATTTTCAATGGCTGCTGGTGCGTCTTTGTAAATGAGTTTATACAATATATAAATTCGAGTCAATTTTTTCCTGGAAAAAAAAGTTAAAAGAAATATTTTATATTATGCTCAAAGAATATGTCCAAAAATGATTGGTTCAATTACTTTTTGTGATGCAAACAATAAGGGGTTGAATATGTAATAAGTAACCCTTTTTATAGAAGAAAATTATCACCATTATATTAATAGAAATATAATTTTACATTATAAGTTCGACATCCAAAAAAGGCAGCTACATGACTGATAACATTTGGAGGATACAAAAAGCTTACAATTCCAAAGGAAACATATAAGAGTTTCCACGGAAAACTTAGATTCCCAACACAAACCATAAAAAAAGATAATAAAAGACTCTTGCCACCACGATCTAGAGAAAAATTGTATTTAAGGCCACCTGTACTAAAAATTGATAAAAGCTTCCCCAACAAAAAGCTAGAAAAACACTAATATATGTTGATGATACTACATTGGCCTGTCATGCCTCTAGACCACTTTTGAAGCTCGAGATTGCCTTCGGGAGCCAAGAGTGCTTTTTTGGATTGCTCATCCGCTTCCTTGTTAAATTCCCAGAAAATGTGATAAAAGTTTAAGTCCCTAAACTTCTTCCTTAGCAACTCAATTCTTTGTTTCCAACCATCAAGGGAGCTAACACACAATTTACTCTTCTTGTTTAACCAATTTATGATGACTTTTGAGTCCCCAAGGACCTATAGTTTGTGAATGGACAAATGATCTACTAAGAAAAGAGTGGCCCAAGCCCCCATAAGTTCAGCCTTTGTGTTTGTTCCAGCGCCACAATTCAAAAACCATTTGTAAACTATAGATGTTGAGCATTTTATAATACCCCCTGCACCACAACAATTCCCATCCGCTTGAGCAGCTCCATCAAAACACGCTAAAGGGAACTCGAGAGAATCTTCTATCCAGCAAGTGCGAATAGTAGGAAGGACGACATTGCTCACTGGAGAATGATAATTTCCTATTACCTTAATGACCACAGAGTATACTGAAGGTTCCTTACCTTCGAAGATCGTTGTGTTTCTCTCTTTCCATATAAACCAGCAGGTGTTGGCCGCAAGGCATGGAGAAACACTTATATCCGAAGTCCAATTTGATAAGCATTCATCTAAGTCATTTCCTCTCCAATCCTGTAGGTTCTTTTTAAATGACTTAAGTTTTTCCCAGATCAGTTTTGTGAATGGGCAAAAAATAAAGAGATGTGCACTGTCTTCATTGTCACTTTTGCAAAGTTGGCATCGTCTCGGACCATTCCACCCCCTAAGTTGGAGATTCTTCCATGTCAATATATTTTTTTTCACAACCAACCACAAGAATAATTTTATTTTGCACTGAATATTCCACTTCCATAATTGCTTTTGCCAACCTGTGATCCTTGACTGATTTCGGATAGAAAATAACGCCCCATAGACATTCTTTGTCGAAAGAGAACCTGTGGAGTCACCCCTTATCCATAGTAGCTTGTCGTCCTTCTCTCTAAGAGTGATTCTCGAAGCTTGAAGAGCCCACTTAAAATGATCCCATTCGATCGCCAGGCTTCCTGAAAGAACCATATCTGAGTTGTTGCTCCACGTCGATAATAATGAATCCTGTTCACGGGGTTTCCAAACCTGAGCCAAAACTGAAAAGTGATTCCGCCTGAGAGCATTGAGGAGTTGTTGAGATAGAAAGGATGAGCTTCTCAGGCCTAGAATTCTATCTCTTCCAAGGGCTACACAATGACCCATGTCAGGCTTCCAGCATATCCAATTGTTGATCAAATGGACCAATTTAAGAAGATTGTTCCATATCTTGGAAGCCCCTGGTTGATGAAATAATTATGATCTGAGCCAATTATTGACAATGGTATATGGAAAATAATTACCCCTAATCACTTTATGCCATATTCCATCTTTGGTTAGAACGCACCACAAAGTCGATGCCGACAACGCTTTGCTAAAGGAAAATATATTATGGAACCCCCAACCTCCAAAGCCTTTTGGTTGAGCTAGAACCTCCCAACCACAAAGATGATAATGTTTTGTGTATCCACTCCCATTCCATAAAAAGTTGAACAATAATTTCCTTATCTTATGAAGAATAGAAAGCGGGATAGAAGCCAGGGATAACCAATAGACTGGTTGACTTTCCAATACAACTTTACAAAGAGTACACCTATCCCCCAAAGACAGCCATCTAAAGCTCCAATGTTTTATCCTCTTTTCAATTTTTGATAGAAGCCACACCCAGTCCTCGGTCTTCTGTATACCAGCTTTTAAAAAATACCCCAGGTATTTGAATCCCACATATAAGTCAGAGAAATTATACGGAAGAAACAATTTGAACGAATGAACTTTTTATTCCAGTAATCTTGAAAAGTGAACTGTCGATTTTAAATGGTTTATCAATAATCTAGTAACTGAGCAGAACAACTGAACAAGTCTCTCAACTTCTTTCCATTCTTGTACTGTAGCATTTGATAAGATTAAAATATCATCTACAAACAAGATATGTAGAATCCTTATAACTCTGGATACTTTTATACCTTTTATGGTTCCTTCTTGTTGGCTTGATTTTAATAATAGACTTAAGCTTTCCATCACCAAAATAAAGAGGAGTGGAGACAACGGGAATCCTTGACACAAGCCTCTACCACTTTAAAAAAAATCGGTTGCCTCCCCATTAACTAACACTATAAATGATGTTGTATTCACACACGCCATGATCCAATTAGTCATCTGCAATCCAAAACCAATTTGTAGTAGAACCATCCTAAGAAAGTCCCAACTAATGCAATCGTATGCTTTATGCAAGTCAAGTTTTAAGATGAGTGCCTTTAAATGTTTCTTCTTAATACTATGAATACACTCATGTGTTGTCCCAATAGGATCATGTATCTGACGCCCCTCTAGGAAACCTAGTTGTTCTACTAATAAAGCTCTTGAAAGAATTAGTTTAATTATATTCGCTATCACTTTGGATATTACCTTGTAAACCAGATTACAAAGCGATATTGGCCTGTAATCCCCAAAATGTTGAGGTTTATTGATTTTAGGGATTAATGCTAAAAACGTAGAGTTAATGCTTCCAGCTAAGTGCCCACATGTCCGAGCTACTTCCACCAAGGCCAAAAGGTCCTCACTTACAAGGTCAAAGAAGTGTAAAAAATATTCCACAGTCCAGCGATCTGACCCGAGACTTTTGTCTTTATTAAACAAGGAGAGAATCGACTTTAATTCCTCGAGAGTTATAGGCTTGCAAAGATCTCTCTCTTCATCCCCATTTATCATCCTTGTGAACAGACTTACCACTTCAACTTGATCTATAGAAATGCCATCGTTTGAATACTTGAAGAAACTTATGAAATAATTTACCGCCTCAAACTAACAACTTCTTGGCCTTTATGCAAAGTTCCTGAATCATCACTAATATCCCATATATGTTTGTTATTCCTCCTGTGGTTAGCATACTAATGAAAGAAATTTGTATTTAGATCTCCGCTTTGAACCCAAATGGCTCGGCTCCGAATGCGCCACAATTCCTCTTGAGATTTGAGATGCGTGTTCCTTTCAGCTTCAAACTTAATAAGAGAAGACTCTACCTCGGGAAGATTGATACCCTCCAAGAGTTTCTGAATGTAAAGTTTAATATTACCTTCCAAGTAATCCAATTCCTTTGCATCCTGGTCCTTTTTTTCTTTTTCCCATTGTTGTGGTGGGAAATCCCCCTACGGACTAGCATTTAGGGTTATATTATGCATGCATAAAAGACCGAAAGAATCCTACTTTCTACCATCGTCCTAGACTTAATCCCCATTTCTTTCAAGCAAATACATGGTTACACGAACATACTTTGTTCCGAACGTTCGATGTTAATCCTTCTTCACGCTTGATCGCTTGTTGGCAGCTATCCTCTCAAGATTGACCTGCGTACAAACCAAGCAACAAACTCTACATGCATTTGTTCTATAGATAAATGGGTTAGAGATTCAAACATATATTCGCTAAACTATGAAGAACTCATATAGTGGGACAGGAAAAGCATTTCTTTATTATTAACTTTAATGAATCAACTTACAATGTCGAGACTGGCCACTGCTCCGCGAACCTAATCCCGGGCTCCTCTTCAAATGTCCAACTTCTTTGCTTTGTATCTCTCTTTGCACAAGGATGGCTAAAGGGTTGGGACAATGGGAATGTGCAATTGGGTAGAGTTTCTTTACTCTTATTCTCCTCCTCCAAATAGGACCCCTAACCCTTCTTTTATAGGCTAGAAGAAGCTAGGTATTTGGGCGAACCCTTGGCCATGCATGGCCGAAAGATTTAGTTAACTCACCCAAAGCTGGGTGTTCCGTTGGCAACTTTCCTTTTTTCGTGCTTCTGAAGGTCCACGCGGGTTGTAGTGGGCCAGCTAGCGTAGACACTGTAGATCCACGCGTGCTGTAGTGGGTCAGCTAGCGTGGACTTTTAAAAATGGAGTTTTTAGAAGAGTTGTTCAGTAGTGTTTTGGCAAATAAGGAATCTGAGATGGCCTAATGCCAGGTAAGCATGTATCGTGCAAATTAGGGTTATAACAGATGCCCCCTAATGTGTGAGGTCAGAAGAGCATCTGATGGCCGAAATACATAATCAATCTTTACTGATGTGCCGAACAAGTGAGCCCAGGAACCAAAAATCGGGAGGCGCGTCTGCAAAAATAACAATTGTCTCATCGAGGCGGGCATACCCATGCTCGAGATAGAATAAACGCATGGCTACCAATCAAATACATTGTAGATCCATGTCATATAACTATATAAAGTGTAGCCGCGAACAATACATAGCGGAGCTACATCTTGAAATCAAAAAATATATACATGTAGAGTATCCATCTTCGTAGAAGCTGATAAGGCCTGATGACTGGAGATGAGGGCTTCAGAGCTCGAGCAACAACTTCAAAATCTTCAAAACTCAGGTAGGAGTGTAATATGAGTGTACGACTTCACTACCCAGAGGTCTTCGACGACTCGTCGGTCATGGACTAGAGAATCTTGATGATCAGACTGAAGGCTTCATTGGTTTTGAACAAAGACTTGATTGGACATTCAGGATGGTCGGGTATGAGGGCAAGAGACAAACTGCAGAGGGGTCGAATCAAGCTTGGTAAAAACTTCCCTTAGACAATAGCATGACGAAATGATGAGACTCAGGCATCATGGTATTAATCATAAGTTCACGAGGTAGGAGGCAACGCAAACTCTCCATATGTTTGGAAGAATAACCAAACAGAGGAGGACACAACTCTATGCAGCGAGAACAACTTCCTAAGGTCGTATCAAATCCCATAGTTTGATGAACAAACGGACATATGTGCTTTATCCAAGGGTGACTCATTATGCTGCCAATAAAGAAAATACTTTTCCCTTCCTCTTTTTGGTGTATATTTGATTTTTTTTTGTCTTTTTCAATAATTTTGGAAAAAAGAATAAAGGAATGTTACGTTACAATGGAGGAACGAGTGTTACAAACATACAAGTTCTAGGCGCAAGGATAAGAATGATGTTCAAAATAATGATACTCGGGAAAAATCCTCTGGGGGCCAAGGGTGTTAAGACGCAGAAGCAAAGTGCTACAAGGCTGGCGTATAAGGTATGCAAACGCGGTTAACAAAACACAGAATGGTAACGTCCTTCGATGTAAGTTTAACGAGCCCAGAGAAGGTAAGCTCGGTGGTTTTTCATATTTAGAGAGTCTGAAAAAACATAAAAGGAGACTCCATTGGGGTACCTTTTTCGAAGATAGTCTAGTCGGTTCGAAAAAGGGGTAAACTAGCACCAACAAGATGTCTATTCAAAACCATTTTAACGGGTGTGATAAGGACAAGATCACTCGACCATTTTTTCATTTTTAAGGAGTCTGAAAAAAGCTTCACTATGGACTTCGTTAGGAATGTTCTTCTAGACCAGTTTAATGAGTGTGAAAGAATAAGGTCACTCGACGATCTTTTCAATTTTAGGGAGTCTGAAAAGAGCTTAACTATGGACTCCAAGGGGGTTCCTTTTTCGTAAGTTTAGTCCCTCGGGCCCGAAAAAGGGATAAAATTATACCTAAGGGTACTCTTCTAGAGAACTAAAGTTCCATAGAGTATACCTTTGTTCGTATAGTTGACCGTCTGGACCGAAAAAGGGGTAAACTACCGCCAGACAGACGTGACTTCAAATTTCAGTTTAACGAGTGTGAAGGGCCACAAGATCGCTCGACAATCTTTTCATGTTTAGAGGGTCTGAAAGGTATTAAAAGAAGACCCATAGAGGTTACTTTTCTCAGTTAATCCGGACGAGATCGAAAAGCATAAATGCAGTCTTGTCGGATGTTGCTTTCGGATCTCAAAGCGAGCTTGAAAATCAACAAAGTTAGCTCATGATCGACACTTTGGGGGTCGATGCTGGGTATCTCCTCGAGGGAGCAGTATGCTCTGACAAAAACATTGTCTACGACGCCAGGGGTTCTGGAGAGATTTATAGGTACTGTTTTAGCGATACTTGCCATATTACCCTCAGCATAAACAACATGAGTAGCCAAAGGATTGATAGAACAAGACCTATATCTAGTCATAGTCAAAGTGAATTCTCTGACCTCGATTCTGCTTAAATCTGGGAGGAAGTATGATCTGTGATGAAGATCTTCCCAAGGTTTGTCCAGACTAGTCATTTCTTCAATTATAGCTTCATCAGAGGGAAAGACTAAGTCTAATGAATTGGTGTCAGTGAGAGAAACCTGAGCCCAAATAGGCTCTAGAAGTGGATAAAACTCTTGTGCAAGAGTTGGATCAGTGTTGGTTGAAGCTTGCTGGACTAGAGAGTACGCTACTTCAGCTACGGACAAGGGCATGGACATGCCCAGGTGCCCTATCCCATCCATCGTGGCCGATGGGGAAGGAAGTATCCACGGATCATCGAAGTAAGTCGTGTGGAATGACGAAACTTGAAAAATCTCAACCTTATGGTGATTAGATATAAACTTGATATCGCCTTGAGGGGGTGGGTAATCGAAGGTACCCATCAAAGATGGGCACAAACCAACCCCTACGTTGACTACACCTGGTTGAGGATTATCAATCATCGGGATCGTGGATGCCCCCAATGAAGGGTCTGGTCTAGAAAAAGACAATTGATCGATGTTCACTATCCGGCCGTCGTGTGGAAACAACAAGACCCGGAAAACTATAGCAACCACAGCTTGCATGGCATAAGTCCAACTCCTTCCTAACAAGAGGTTATAGTCGAGGGGCGCATAGACTACCTCTACCTCGACACACACGGTCTTCCCTCCTAACTGCACGGGGAAAGAGAGAATGATACCATGTGGTCGGAATGAACGACCGTCAAAAGCAGTGAGGAGAGTAGGTGACGGAGACAAAACGGGTTGGCCAACGACCTTCCAACATGCTAACGACATAACGCATGTCGAGGCTCCCTCATCAACTACCGTGCAGAAGATATTCCAAGTAAAAGTTTTCGTGGGATAAGCCACTACTATCTGAAACGCTACGTGGTAAGGCAGACGAGGTTTTAGGTAGGTTGTATCTAGCATGATTGTACCCAGATTACAAGTCTTGGTAAATCCTAAAGCGGTTAACAAGTCTTTCCTCTGGGAAGGGCAACTTTGGAGGACCTCCAAAGTAGACATCGCACAAGGGATTTGTGATAAATCTTCCACCATATAATAGTTCTGGGCAACCCTTGTGTTTGGGTTGTGAGAATATTTTTTGAACACGCCTTTGGGAATGCATGTCATTGTTTCGCCCAATGTCTTCTCAATCTGTAGAGGAAGAGATGGGAGTTCAGCTTCTTTTCCCTTCTCAGAAGTGCTTGGTTTACTATAGTCATGCTCTCTAGTCGATATAAAAGCATCACCCTTCACCATATATACATTCGCGGATGCGGGGTTGTTCGATGATGGAAAGGGTCCTTGGCTGCCCCCTTTCATGCTTGCAGAGGCTTGGGTTAGATTTTGCCCATGTTGAAATGGATTGGTTAACACAGCAAGTTGTTGTTGCGTCACAAACTTTTGGGCTTCTACAAGCCGAGGACATAGATGGGTCGGGTGGTTTTCTGCACACAGGTTGCATGGATACCTCGCCTTTCGTTTCTCAGCGTTGCCCCCGTCAGCATTATCGGTGGGTTTCTTATCCCCCTTACCCTTCTTTCGTTGTTTTTTCTTTCCTTCAGGCTGTTGGGTGTCCTTTGGAGTAGTTGATTGCACTATGTGTACATCCGACGTTTTGGTAGGGGGAGTAGCCAAAGCAGTAGTTTGGCTGGCCGCTGTGTGTTATATAGATAACTATTGCAATTGCTTCGTCAGTTGCTCAACGGGTTGTGTTTGTGTTGAACCAACAATACCATCGGCATGTGGTCCATCTCTCTATCCGGTGTTATCAAGTATTGAGCGTGGTGCATCTGGCAAGATCTCGTATAATAAACCAGACTGAGAATAGATTAGCTCAAGTTGTTGAGCTCTCATGATGGCGTCTTCTTCGAAAAATAATCCCGATGTCACGACGTCTTTGGACAACTGTTGGACCAAAGACTTAAGGAGCCACTCGAGCAGGAATGCTGGTGGGACTGGTACCTTAATTAAACTCTTTCTGCGTCTCCATTCTCGGATGTGATCGGAGATATAGTCCGCTTTTGTTTATGAGAAATTGGTCAGCAATTCGGTGCCAACGTCATATCTCACAGGTAACTAAAAATGGTTTAGGAAAGCTATCGCCAGTTCACTGAAGGAAGAGTATCTTGAGCGATCGAGCTCAATGTACCATTTCGCGGCACTCCCAATGAGAGTACATTGAAACAATCGCAATTGTACGGAGTCGTCTTTAACGAGTTAGATGAGCACCAAAGATGGAAGGTAGTCACATGATCTCCTGGATCTTCGTTAGGCTTGGCTTTGAACTTTGGGATGTCCGAAGGCAACTTCGTCGGCATAGGAGGCCAACGAGGATCGTGACAGATAGGGTCATTCAATGACCTTGTCAAGTCTGGCAAATGCAAAGTTGCTAGGAAGGGTAGTTTGGGTTGTTGGTGATAACCTGGGAAAAAGGGGCCTGGAGTTTGACTGGCACCAGGTTGCCAGGAAAAGTTCGGCTGCTGGCCCAGATTCTGGTAGAAACCATGGCCATGGCCAGTGTATGGATTTTGCATGTGTGGAGACATCATTGGCTGATTTCCAAAATAGGACATAGATGGTTGGGCATGCAATACATTCGAAGGACTTTGGGAAGGGTTGCCCCATGTCGGTCCCGTGGGGATAGGCATAGTGTTTTGTCTGAGCTTCCATTGATTGTGAAAAGAATTACCCTAGATCGGCATTCCTGACGAGGGAACTGATCCCTGCCAATAATTCCAAGGCCCTGATGCGGAAGAAGTTCCTGGGTGTGCCCCCTGTGCAGGAATAGTACCCTGCATAGGAATAGGTTGTCCGAAACCGGGGTTGACCCCAGTTGGGAAAGTAGCTGATGAGAAGGCGTTGTTACCAAATGCATCGAACAAAGAAAACGGTGTCGAACCTACCGCCATATTATGCGAAGGTGGTCCTTGACTCCCCGCTCCAAATAAACTATGGTGTGCAGGTGGCCCGACGGATTGTTGATGCGTGCCACCGAGGGAAGGGGACAAAGGAGGTATATGACCTCCCCCGTAAGGGAAAGCGTTAAAAGGAGCAGGAGTGCCCCCCACGTGTCCTTGCAGAGGAGATTTAGAGCTCCCTGCCCCCAGACCTAAAGTCTGTGAAGTGGAGTAGGAAAGTACAGGACTTGTACCTGAAAAAGGCATCCCGTATGAGAACGGAGGGCCTGTCGCACTTGGTGTGAAAGGGGTTGTGGCCGCCGCCAGAGACTGGATCGGACCACTGTGCGATGTAGAGGCGGTCAAGACCATGGTGGCTCAGACCGGTGATGGTGGGTTAGGAGGTGGAAACTCTCATGTGGTGACAACCGTAGTGGGAATTGAAGAATTCCTAGAAGGAGTAACAACATTTGTTTCCATTGCTATGTGCGACAATGTCTGGCACTCGTAAGGATGAATCAATACGATGGTGGGTGCTGAAAGATCAGTGGTGGAGGTTTCAACCAGACCAAAAGATTTCGCTCCAAGGTCTAAAATGGTCAATTCCTCTGGATGTTGGTCGGGCACAATTTCTTGTGACCCGATCGCTTCAAAAGACCCTTGTTGGTCTAGCTTTCACCTTAGTGGTGGCGGGGGTGGCTCCAGTGTAACCGGCGGCAGGCCAAGAAGCCTTCGTGACCGACGAAGCTCATGGTCCTCCACTGTGTGAGAAGATAAAAGACACTCTAGGGAATTCTAATCGTTCAAAAGTAACACACACTAAAAAAGTCCCTATAAGATAAGACAGGCAAACCCTAAATTAATTGGAAGAACAGTTACAACAACCAACACTAGAGCAACTTACCGGTGCAAGTGCAACTTGAAAACGGAAGCACCCTCTGGGTATACTCTGCAAAGTGTGGCCCGATGTCTGTCCTAGGTACCGCGGTATACCCCCGTAGTCACCTGTGTACGTCCCTAAGAAAGATAGGCAACTAGGTTGCCAGTGCGCGAACAGTCACCAGGCGGGTACAGTCGAAAGTCGGGTAGACCACAATGAGTAGGGTATCGACCCCAAAACCTGTCAAGGGTATCGAGAGAAAGTGGTCCGGAAGAAAACTGAGGACCTCGAATGGATTTGAGACCCACGAAGCCCCGTGGCAAATGCAATCGATGGAATCCAAGACAAGCCCTCTATATGTGTTCTCCACTACGATTGATCCAACTTTGGAGGGGTTATCTCCGCTACCTTTCCACACACGACCTCGTGTTTATCCCCTGTGTTAGAGGGGGGTCCCGGATAACTTTCACGATACTGGACTTGGACACTCCCTAACTCAGACTCCAATGTTTGATTTTAATGGCCTTGAAGAGTTTCCTCTCCAACCTAATCCAAGGCCCTAA
>ML789174.1:232281-249843 GCA_009831015.1 Picea engelmannii | reverse complement strand
TGGAAACAAAAACCTTCACTTAATGCAAAATTTCAACAACTTTTCAAAAAAATTTAATTTTCTAAGATCTTTTGAACAACAAACTTAAAGCAAGATTTCACTCGACTACGAGCTACTTACGATCTAAGTAAACTATCAAGAACTTATGAAAGCAAAGACTTTTCCCTGGTTACTAATGCAAAACAACACTTTTCAACCAAACAAGAAAATGAAAGGTTTTTTTTTTTTATTTGAATGTTGACAAAGCAAAAAGGAAAAATATCAACAAGTAAAAAACCAAGAAAAATTCTGGCCTAATCGCAGATCACAAAGAATCACTTCAAGAAATCACACACTAGCAACTTAAAAAAGGACTCTCACACTTGTCTAAAAACCCTAAAGATTTTTTTTTGATGACAACTTTTAAATGATAAAAGAAAGCTATGGCTAAGATCAACCCTAAGCTACTGACTGCTAGGACAGAGATTCAAAAACCTGAGAGGTATAACTCTTGTCAAGGGAAAGGATGACTGCCTCACCCTCAACAAAAACTATCTTGGATAAGCACACTATTGACAATTCAACAGCAAGCGTGTGCACGCGAGCTGTGTAGAGCCAGAGGGCGTGTACACGCGTGCCGGCCTTATACAGGCCGCGTGTATATCTAAAACTCTGAAACAAATAAAAATAGACAATCCAAACCAGGAAGAGACCACTGATATTGAGAACCAGGATCTCTTGAAGGCTTAGACACTCTCTTTAACAAAAAAAAGGAAAACAATGTAAGGAAAAAAATCGTAAAACAAACCAATCTGAGATGAGACTGCAAACAACCAAGACTAGAAAGAGTTCCAGAAAACCCCTGAGAATGACTGATTCTGACAAGGAAGAGGATGATTGCCTCAAATTTTTTTTGTAATCTACACACTATTGTTACTTCTTCAGCCAACGTTTACACTCGTACTGTAAGAAAGTAGGGCGTGGGTACACGCGTGCAGACCTTATGCAAGCCACGTGTACCTCTGTGGGTCTCGAAAAAATACATTCAAGCAAATAACATAGATAGCTGGTATGGAAGACCGGACTCTCTGTTAGCTCAGAATTTACAGAAACTTCAAAAAACAAGAAAGAAAACCAGTCTTTTAAAACTACCCAAAAATATTCCCAAGAACCCTAGAGACTTCCCCAGTATGGTCGCCAATTCTATTGTGGTGGGAAATCTCCCTACGGACTAGCATTTAGGGTTATATTATGCATGCAGATAAGACTGAAAGAATCCTACTTTCTACCATCGTCCCAGACTTAATCCCCATTTCTTTCAAGCAAATACATGGTTACACGAATATACCTTGTTCCGGATGTTCGATGTCGATCATTCTTCATGCTTGATTGCTTGTTGGCAGCTATCCTCTCAAGATTGACCTGCGTACAAAACAAGCAACAAACTCTACATGCATTTGTTCTACAGATAAATGGGTTAGAGATTCAAACATATATTCGCTAAACTATGAAGAACTCATATAGTGGGACGGGAAAAACATTTCTTTATTATTAACTTTAATGAATCAACTTACAATGACGAGACCGACCACTGCTCCACGAACCTGATCCTGGGCTCCTCTTCAAATGTCCTCCAACTTCTTTGCTTTGTATCTCTCTTTGCATAAGGATGGCTAAAGGGTTGGGACAATGGGAATGTGCAATTGGGTAGAGTTTCTTTACTCTTATTCTCATCCTCCAAATAGGACCCCTAACCCTTCTTTTATAGGCTAGAAGAAGCTAGGTATTTGGGCGAACCCTTGGCCATGCATGGCTGGAAGATTCAGTGAACTCACCCAAAACTGTGTGTTTCGTCGGCAACTTTCCCTTTTTCGTGCTTCTGAAGGTCCACGCGGGTTGTAGTGGGCCAGCTAGCGTGGACACTGTAGATCCACACAAGCTGTAGTGGGTCAGCTAGCGTGGACTTTTAAAAATGGAGTTTTTAGAAGAGTTGTTCAGTATTGTTTTGGAAAAGAAGGAATCTGAGATGGCCTGATGCCAGGTAAGCATGTATGGTGCAAATTAGGGTTATAACACCCATCGCTTTGTAATTACTTTTAAGTCCTTCAACTTCCAGATAAATCGACGTTGGCAATTTGTTTCCAGTAAGAATTTCGAGTCGCACCATAGCCCATGCACTAAATCATTAAAATCTTTTTCCCGAAGCCACTGAGAGTGAAATTTAAAAGGGTATGCTTTTGGAAGGAGAGAGTTCTCCAATTGCAAAATAATTGGCGTGTGGTCCGAGACATATGGAAATTCCACCCAAGTTCTGTACAAATTGACCTTCTGTAACAAGTCCTCCAATACCGAAAACCTATCCAATCGCTTGGCAACCATGTCACCACCCAAACGCCCATTACGCCAAGTCGGAGCCAACTTGTAAGGCTGAACATCTATCAACTTATGATTTTGAAACAAAGAAACAAAAAACGCTGCAAGTTGTCCCGATGAAGCCGATCCTCCCCAAATTTTGCCCGCTGCCACTATAAGGTTTTAATCTCCCGCGATCACTAGATTTTGCAGAGATAATAGACCACTATTTGCCAAATTCATCCAGAACAACTTGCACTCCAGACACAGACCATATATATTAAGTAAATTGATATTCCTCTTAGAATATATAATAGACCCTATTAACAAAATCTCGCCACAAGGTATGGAACCAAACTAAAAAGCTGAGGATCCCATGAAACCAGAAGGCCACCTGATGTGCCTACCGAACTCACAGCACAAGTTAACCAGGAAGGATGAAACTTTTGCATATAGAAATGAGCTTTGTGTTCATGAACCATTGTTTCCTGTAGGAATACAATATTAGGACGAGTAGAATCCAAGGCGCACCGGAAAGAGGCAGCTTTTAGGGAGCCTCCAATCCCTCTAAGATTTAATGACGAAAAAATCATCACTTAGCCCTTGCTAGGGCCTTTACTACTCTAAGTGCCCCACTATCAGATGTGGAAGGATAATTGCCTATAGGAATGGAGTTTGACGACTGTAACTTCTTCCTAGTACTCCTCGTTTTGATTGGAGAGTATTCAATGCCCAATCCCCGCGACCAAGAGTATTCTTTAGTTGGCTCGGCCTGACGAAGGGATTCTAGGTTTAGATCCCCGGAAGGGTTAGGAGGATCAATGATGGCATTCCCGAAGAAGGTAGGTAATTATTTCGGGAGGTTATTATCACGGATAAAGGGAATCAAGGAATCCAAAACCGTTGTCAAGGAGGACTCTCCCTCCTTCAATTCACGAAAACCCGGAGTCGGAGCAGAATAGTCAGGTATGGGGGAGCCCTCTTTTTGAGTATCCATAATGGAGAAGGATAGGGTAGGTTTCTGGTCCACTAATGGTATGGGACTGGTACTCTGGGGAATAGGAGCAGGTAGATCCTTCCTAAGACATAAAGAAATACCCCTCGAACTGCCACTACCCTCGGAAGACTGATTGTCTGATATAGGCAAGGAGGGAATGTGCAAAGGATTTCTAACATTATGGTTTGAGACAAGTGAGGCATGAAGAGAATTCAACACAAATAAGGATTTGAGAGCTTCTCTCTCCAATAAGGATAAAGTATTAAAAAGTGTCGGACAATAAAATTGTAACTTACTCGTTAGAGATTCATCCCGTTCCGGTAGAGACTGATGCTCCGAAAATGGAAACCGGTAATCGATACCAGTTGAAACCACTTCATCAGTTGAATATTCCATATGCCTATGGAGAGTCGTGTCTTCCAAAACTTCCTCTTCCAATCTACCCTTGCAATAACTCCGCAGATGATCAGTACCATGACAGTTGCTACAACAGAATGTAATACCTAAATAGTCCAACCTCTGGACTATTCTACGAGCCCTCCATTCAACCTCTAGAATCTCCGGCAGTCCTCCGTGGACATCCATCTCCACTAGTATATTTCCCATTTTCCTATTTGAAGTTGTAAGAATAGAGTCACCCAGAGAAATGAAGGTGCCTAATGAGTTTTCGATAGCTTCGAGGGCCTCCGCGTTCCACAACTGTAACAGTAAGCTAGGGAGTAAAACCCACAGATGTCAGATTTGGAAGTATTTTGTCTCTGGGTTAAAGGCCACTTGCCAACGTTTAATCATAATACTAGAGTCGTCAATCATCCATCACTGAGCTAGTAACTGGTCATCATCTTCAGGAGAATTACAAATAAAACCTATTCAACCTTTGGTTAGAAAAATAATCTCCAGAGAGTATCCTAACAAAGGTTTCCAAGTAAGAGCTACCCACTCCACCACAAAAACTTTACAAAGCAATTGATAAGACAACCTACCAACCAGACCACAAAGTGCTAGCTTGCAAGTCTCGGCAAGACCCACATCCGAGCCTAGCACCATCTTATGGAACGTTTTCTTTTCCCTCCACGGTCTGTGCCTATACCCAGAATTCTGTGTATTCTTACCACCTTCCCTTGTAGTTTTTGGAGCAGCCTTAACCTTCATCCGTTCTTCACAAGACTATGCCACAGTAAAATTTTCAGAGGACTACAGATATGCTGCAAAAGACAGAGCAGGAGCAGAACTACGAGTAGAGAGTGAAGGTAGAGGTAGATGAGTGTGTTCTAAGTGCAGATTAATGGTGTCAGTACGAAGTCCAGCTGAATCCACCTGATCGAAAAGACCCATAGCCTTCCGAACTGCTTCGTCATCTACACTCATCAGTGTGTTGAGGGTTTCCTCGACATTAGGCAGGATCTTAGTGGCCATTCACTACCAGCTGGGATCCACTGAGCCCAATCCCCTAGACAATAAATATAATAGTTAAGTATTCGTCATCTCATCCCTCCTTGGAACTCGGCTAACCAGTTCCTTAAAATAGTAAAGTCACTAGTGCCTCCACTAAAATAAAACAAACCGCTGAGCTAAAAACTAATTCTAACGCAAGGTATCCCGAAAAATCACCATCCCTGTATTGACTATAAGCCTAGCTCTAAATCACACCTGAGGGAAATCATAAAAGCTCCTACTAAAACAACTAAGGACTAAGAAGAATAAACTTAACTATTCGAAGCCAGTCCTAATCCCTGTGTACTCCCCGACGCCATTAGAGCCCAACTCATGAAGCTCCGATTCAAAAACCGTTCATAATAAGTAACCCTTTAACTGCACCATATCAACTAAGCACATTGATGCTCTCCCTAGCCATAAAGAAACTAAGCACAATAACACTCTACAAAGCCAAAAGGTCCTAAATGTTGAAAACCCTTTGCAAGCACACTAATAAGTAGTTACCTTCACAAGCATGTGTTAAAAGAGACATGGAAGTAGGAGAATTAAGAAATAATGATAGTAATCCATTTTTTAAAGGAAATTGATGAATACAAGGAAGTGATGGTTATCAATATGCATTTCACATTAGAGTATTTAATATTATATATGTTGGGATATATACCATTCGATTGAAAGGTGTTTCAAATTGAACGATATATATTCCAATATATATCATTGTCAACTCTAATTTAGAAAATCAAAAGTGTCTCTCAGTTTTGAGAAGCGCAAAGAAGAAAAGCAACATTGCTAAAATAAGAACAAACTCTCACGAGCAACATAGTGAAACTAGGTAGTGGACAATTCCCAAAACACCGTGGGATGAAAGAATATGTCATCTTTGTGACACCATGAGGGTAGAAGATGAAAAATACAATGCTTCATATTTCCTTCAATGATTATTTGGAGTCAAAATTGATAAACGATAAATTTGTATCATGATCTGTTGGCTATTGTGGGTACTTGCTTTTAAGGGAAGTTGAGTTCTCCTCTTGTTTGTAAATTTTGTTCTGTAATTGATGTGCTTCTTTTGTAGAGTTTTAAAGTGTTGTTGTTTAAGTTAGGTCAGTTTATTTCTTAGTTTAGAATTAGATTTATCTAGTTTGGAATTAGATTCTTAGTTTGGAATTATCTTGGATATCTCTAGATTTCTTTTAATTTCTTTTCTTAGCGCATGAAGAATTTGGGGGTTGTTGAGCGTATGAAGAATTTTGGGTTGTTTTATTATTACTTGTTACCTATCTTGGTTTCACTAAACAATGTGCCTTTTATCTTCGTTGGTGTTATGTAGGAGTATCTATGGCTACTATAACTATCCTACACATTTGTTTAGTTTGGGTTCTATTTTGTTATTAAAACAATTGTAATGTAATGCAATATTTCTTGTTCATAAAGATTTTTTGGTCAACTATTGGAATATGAAGCATTGTATTTGGAATTTGAATAGTTAGGATAGTTGTAAAGCCAAAAGCCAAGGAGCACAAGCATAAATATGAAGTTTGTGAATGAACACATGTTAGGGACCTAACCTCCCTAACCCCTCATGTAGGTAGAATACTATATTTTCCACGTAATATAGGTTGACATTAGTTTATAAGGTCTATTTGATAAATGAGACCAAGTCAATGTAATAATACCTAATAGAAACTTTCGCTTCTAGAAAGAACTTCTGCTAGAAGGTTCTTTAGAAGATATAATTAGTATAAAACATTGCTCTATTGGAGGTTTCCCCCTTAAAGAGGCAAGTGACATTGTTTTCTATCAATAAAGGTATTATTTTGGTGTTGGGGTTTCGTATATTGTGTTGTTATGCTGTTATTTTCTGTAGTATTTTTGTTTTTTTGCTATTATAATAGATCTAGTACCTTACAAGTGGTATCATGGCACTTTCCTTGGCAAAAAATTATGGTTTATTTTTTTTCAGGGTAGAGACGTATTCTAGCATCTTAAAACTACAAAGATTTGTCGTCGAGTGCATAAATCTGCAGTCAGGGAAGCA
This sequence comes from Picea engelmannii, assembly GCA_009831015.1. NCBI lineage: Eukaryota > Viridiplantae > Streptophyta > Pinopsida > Pinales > Pinaceae > Picea > Picea engelmannii. The sequence goes on along the minus strand of ML789174.1, from coordinate 243,040 downwards.
TACATGCATGGACTACAAGTGGTACTTAAGCACACATTGTTGGCCACCCTTGTAACCCTTGTTGGTACCCCTTCGAGTGGTAGCACATCAGACACCACATGTATATGGATTGAACTAGATATATTGAAGCCCTTTGTAGATAAACTAATCAATGGTCTGACTGTTATAGTGCCACTGAGAACAATACTAGGGAATATACTCTCTAGTACTGGGGTAATCGAGTAGTACGACTAAGGGTACAGTCTAGCCTCCTTAGTTGGTGCCCCGAGATATTGGGTTGAGTACTACTGTTTGACCCCGCACATATATCAAAGAGCTATAGCGCAGGGCAAACCCTTGTCTGTAGAAACCCTAAACACCCTAACCCTTGGAATGGAAACATAGCAGAAAAGGAACAAACAAGATCTAATGTCGTGCAACCTTGCTTCCTGCATTTGAGTTGCAAAATTCCTACACATTTCTTCCTGTTAAGAATTTGGTTATTTCGCCACTGCAGTATTATTCAAATCGAAGTATAACTCTGTAGGCCAAAAAATAAAAAAACAAGGTATAGTGGTCCCGCCGACACCCTTATTTGGGACCTTTCCCATTAGATTCCTCTCCTCGCCCTGATCGCAGAGGTACCTTTCATTTTCAAGCCTTTTTTTTTAGTGGACCCGACCCCCTTCCCAATGCCCCTATTTGCCACCTATCTCATTATATTCCCCTTTTTTCCATGATCGTTGTGGGACCTATACCTTATAAGTCATTCTTTTCTATGGTCCCACCCACCCATTTCCCCTTACATGCATCCCTCATATCCAAATGGCCACCACTCGCAACCAAGACCTACAAGCTTCCATCACTCAAACCAAGGAGTCCCTCTAGCAAGTGACTTCTGATGTTGCTTTTGCTAATTCCTGCATTGCAAAATTCGAGACCCAAGTCCAACAACAATTTGACTCCATGGATGCCAAATTCATGGAAGAATTTTCCACCCTCCAGTCTATTGTCAACTAGTTGTTGAACTTCCCCTAGGGACCTTCCTCCTCGAACCAACCGACCCACTCAGATGGTGTTGATTTCTCCCATTATATGATTTTTCAATCCAACTCCTTTCATCGTGACCCCTGTCTTCCCCGAGTTGAGGTCAATAAATTTGATGGCTCCGACCCTGTTACACATTATTTTGGTCACCCCAGTGATCAACTGATGACATGTGTATAACTCACTTCCATGTTCCCTGAAAACACTAAAAGAGACTTTCTCCATGAGAAAAGTGGTTTACCTTTTCTTCCTAAAAAACTATGTCAAAGGAGATCGTCGCACCCTGCTCTATGCTTGGGGTGCAATGGTGCTTGATCGTCACACATTGCACCAAAGCTGGGCTGCGGCGATGTCGCAGGCTGCCTGTGCATAAGGTGCGACAATGATTAAACAAGGGAAAAGTGAAATTCACGAATGTTTTAGAAGGGAATCTTCTAGAAAATGAGGTGGCTTCTGATTGGTTTGGATCTTACTTGCTTCTCTGATTTAGTGGGATCATCCTAATCTCCTCATACATCCCTCCTTCACCCTATATAAAGAGGGATCTCTTATGGAAAAGGTTAAGGCTTGCTTATGCATGAATAATTCTGCTATAGATTATACTGGAGGTAGCTTTGCTTAAGCTCTCTAAATCAGATTGTGGATCTTCTTCATCAAAGGCATTGGAGCAAAGGTGTGTGTGTTGGAGAAAAGGGCCATTGGAAGGGATCTTGCAACATCGAGGCATGGGTTGTATTCTCCACTTCCATTTAATATAATGTAGCAATACATTTCTTCCCTATAAAGGTGTCTTTACTTTTATTGTATAACTCCTTGATCTTATAAATAGAATTCATTGGAATATATATATATATATATATATATCTTTGTTCTCTCTCTTTATTGGTTTGTGCTTCTTAAATAGGTTCACCATCCCGCAAATCCAAATATTAAGTGACAAGGACGACACTAGCGAGGATCAAGCGTCATTTAAAAGGTATGCCATTTGTCCCTCTCTGAACTAGTTTATATGTCAATGAAGTCTAAGGTGAATATTGTATTCTGCCTTGTTTTGTTCTAACTTCCTGTTGAAGTTAGGGAGATTAGTTTGTGTCTGCACTTATCAATTTGTCCGATAACAAAATTGGCGACCATACTAGGGAACAACTTCTTTTGTTTTTTTGCTTCTTATTTGCTTTTAGCATGCCTTCTTTTGATCAATTTCATTCTCTGAGTCTGTGGGTGATCCATCTTGACTCCATGGTTCTGAAAGTTCATTGAGAAACTTTGTCATTCTTCCAAATATTCCTTATATTCAGACATCGTTGCACTGTGTCCTATTTTCGATCGGCGATGGTTCTTCATCATTGCACTCTGCTTGTGTAGACCAGGGTGACGATGTCACACTGTGCCTTACTTTCAGCCTGCGACAATCCTTCATCGTCGCACAGTACCCTTCTGCAGCTTGCGACGATTCCTGTAGGAATTGTTGGAGTGACAGTCAATTTTCTTTTCTTTGCCCAGATTTGTCTTTACTGCTTGGGATGAACTTTTAGCTTTGGTGAATGATTGGTTTGCATATTTTAAGCCTGAATTTGATTGATTTTCAAGAATTGAGAGTTCTTCATAAGCTTTGTAAGTTTCATCTTTTACTTATTATTTGTAAGGGTATAATCTCAAGGCTTTGTTCCTGAGTGCTTGCTTGATAAGTTGTTCTTGAGTTCTTTTGAGTTTTGGATTGATTTTAAGTTTTGGATTATTGTTGATTAAGAAACAATTTTTGTTTGCATTCAACAAATAGTTTTCTTATCTTTTTATTTTTTGTTTGCATTACGAGTTTAATTTGGGAAATAGCGTTGAGAGTGCATTGATCTTCTTGGACCATTATTTCTTTTTGGATTATGTCTCTGTTCTGATTTGAAAAGGAAAGGACTGAAGTTTATTCTTCTTTTTAGTAGTCTTTGTAAGAAATATTTTGCATTCAAATATTTGTTTAAAAGAGAAAATTGGAAGATTTAGTAGTTTTGATTGTTTGGAATCCATATCATTCAAAGATTGAGAAATTGTGCTTTGTAAATTTTGTATTATGGAAAAAGAAACCTTCTCCCTATTGAAATTAGAGTTCATCAAATGAAATGATTGCATATCATCTCTTCTTTCATTTTATTGGGTCAAGGTCGAATACACCATAAGTTTCACTTATGTTTCTCTTTTGAGTAAGAAACAACCTTTAAAATACAACGTAATTTTAAAATCTATTAACAACTTTTATTTTCTAGAAATTTTATACACCAACATTAGCTTGGATAACACTTTGGAATAGGTTGTAAGACACACTCTCCAAAGCATCAAAACACACAACAGTATATTGTGATATGGAGAGTTCAAATCCACTTGCTACATTTTGTCCTGGGAAGCCCTTCTAACACAAGGATCAATCACGAGGTTGCATTAGGACCGACATAGTTACTCACCATGCTTTGTTGGTCTTAGTGTAGAGATTGCACGTATTATTGGGGGTCACTTGAGAAGAAAATCTTGTGAGGACCTTCTCGAGTTGATTTCGGGCTTAGATACCCTGCCCTTGCGTGTAGATCAGACTGTCGACTGCTTCCCCAGGCATCATTGTCGTAATTGGTAACCTTAGTGGCCTATTTGTTTAGAGTCTTTACACGAGGTGACTGTGGAGGTGCAAGTCTTCACGGTACTTGGAATCGACGTTGGCCAAACTCACTCGAGCTTCCTGGAGGGTATACCCACGATTATGTGTGGGAGCTTGCACCAGGGTGTAAGTCCGTTAAGTAGGTTGTCAACGTAACTTTTCCACCCACTTTATCCCATGCCCTTCTTGTCTTGATTTCACAATGTTGGATTTCATCACCAACTAGTGACTTCGAAATAAGAAGGTTTGTTTGCATGTTTGATATCTATATTTTATTAGTGATTGTTGTTTGTTTCTCTAGTTGGCCATAGATTTATTTCATTCTTTATTTGGTGTGGCCAACATTGGCCCTTGCCTATAGGATTCAAGGGTTACCTACAGAAGAGCTGGAAGAATACGTTCCTTTGCTTCCTAACTCACCAGAGGGTTCTCCTGAAGGAGTAGTCAATAACGATGTAGCCTCTGAGATTGGAAGTTCTACTCCATTGGAGGAATCAATACTTCTTGTATATCCGTTATTGAGTGTTGTACAAGATCCACTTTTGCTCCGGATAAATTCATTGGGAAACATTGTTGTTGATGATTATACTAGAATACCTATTGGACCTTACGTAGAGTCTGGTGTAGATGATCCACCCTTTCAGAGTGAATCATTTAGAACTCCTGTTCATACTGCTGGAATTTTTAATCCTAGCTCTGTCCCTATCTGTTCTCTTTGGAGGACCTCTTCGGGACACAATATTTTTGATAAACTAGGAATGAGTCACCTATGCCCGAGGACCTCTAATCAACCTATGGAATCACATATGCCTATGACTTTCATTGCTTATATAGTACCTTTAGATCATTTTATTAGCACGACCATAAATGATGTCACAGTCTCAGACCAATTGTTGGTTGGTTCTCATACAATTCTTCCCCTCCATCTCGCTAGCTCTACCATGGTCCCACAAGTTATGTCTATTTCTGTCGGAAGTCCGATAATCACTCAAGCTCCTATTGGAACACCACTTCTTCTTAGATAAAATCTGTCACTTCCACCTGGGTATAATGCTTTGAATACTTCTATTGCTAATCCTACCCAGAGTCCATCTAGAGGGCCTAATACTTTTGTTCCTCCTGGGTATAATGTCGCTAGTAGTTTTGTTCCTACACCTACCCAGCTTCTCTCCGAGGGGCATAGTATTCCTCCTCCACTTCCATCTGGAGGATCTAATCATCCTGGCCCAAGTAGCTCCAATCAAGTTGGAGGCACAAGTTATTCTGTCACTTCTGGTTTTCAAATTCTTGTTGGAGGCCAACCTCAAGTTGGGGGGAAACCCCAAGTTGGGGGTCATAACCAAGTGTATGGGAAACATATCCCTGGATTACAATATCAACCTTGGAATTTTCCTTTCCAAGGAAATCAACAACCGCCTGGGGGGAAAACTCCTCAAGTTAATTCTTTTGTACCCCCTAATCCTAGGAAACCATATCCAAGCTCTATGAATCCTATCTAGGGTCAAGATTTCCAGTCTAATTCTCCTTTCCAAGGAAGATTACCCAGTCAACGAACTCATGTTGGCTATTTGACTCAAAACCTTCCACCACTGAATTTGACAGGACCCTCTAACTATCTACAAACTGCTTATGGTCCAACTGGTATACCTATAGGATTACCTCCTCAAAATTACTAGTTTCGTGAAGTGAACAGACAACTGTCGTTTCTTGCTACTTTGGATTTACCAGATTTATCTAGGATTTTGAATGATCCAATCTTGCATTCTCCTTATTGGTTGGGCATACATCCCAAGTTACCATCAAACATTCCTAAGTTTAACAATCGATCATGAGAAGACCCAAATAAACACGTCATGACATTTCATCTTTGGTGTTTATCCAACTCCTTGATGGATGACTCAATTAGATTACATCTTTTCCAACGAACTCTTACGGGTTCAACAACCCAATGGTATATCGAATTGCCACAGGGATTCTTCAATGATTTCAACACCTTACTATGGATTTCTTAACGCATTACCAGTTACTGATACGATATGAGACAGGAACCAAAATTTTGAGTTCATTTAAACAATCCTCTTCTATTCACATTTCCAATCATATTCACGAGTGGAGGAGGAGAATACTCTTAATCAAATTTCCCCTTCCTAATCAACTATTGGCTGAGTGGTTTACTAATTCACTCATCGGTCCTATAGCTCGTGATGTCACCATGGGTGGTGTCGTCATTGAAGAGCAAGCGATTAGTTGTGCTCAATAGTTGGATCTTGTTTATTCACAAATGGGGACTCTATATGACTTGATCCCTGATGCTCCTCACCCGTCTACAAATCCAACCCCAACACCTCCAGTAGATTCTCACGCTGTTGATGGTGTGATTGACACTTTTCTTGCTAAGACTCAGTCTAAACAAGCCAGTCATTCCAATTCCAAATCTACTACTGCTAATGTACAAAATACTACTCCTCCGACTCCTTCTCCCGGTAAAATTTTTGAGGTTAACTTGGTTCAATCTACGCCTACTGGTAAAATTCAAAATAAAAAGAAAAAGAAGGGTAAGACTAAGGAGGACGAAAATAATAATCAACAATTCGATAAACCCAAGACTCAACTTGCTGATGATAAAGACAAGAGAAAACCTCGTTATCCTTGTCTTATATGTGGTGAGGATCATTATACAAAAGATTGTCCACGACATGTTGAGGTTACTAAGTTCCTGCAAGGGACTGGAACACCTCCTACACCCGTCGTTTTGTCACAACCTTTTCCTTCTCAGCAGTAGGCCCAATTGGTCATTCATGAGCAACCTTCTCTCTCTACCACATCTTATGTACTTATGTGTACTGGTGACTCTAAGAAGAATGAAGTTGCAGTCGCTACTCAAGCCAAAGATTATTCTCCTTCGAAAGAGAAAGTTGATGATTCACCACCTCCATTGGTTCAACCTCCTCCATTGACTTCACCTCCCAACGGTCCTCTTCATCTCGAACGACCGAGTCTAGATACAGTTCTATGTCCTCCTCCTAAGGGATTTGTTCGTAAGTCATCATTAACCCTCACACACATGCTGCTCAAAACTACAGTAATGTAGAAGATCTTGCATAGGCACCTTCTGCGATGTCATCTCTCGAAGTCATTCAAAGTTGTCCTACGCAACGAAAGGCATTGTTGAAGGCTATTGGTGGAATTGATCCTACCAATACAAACTTGATAGTATTTGACTTGGAATATCATATTCCAAGGCTCCCTCCTCAATTAGCATTTCAAATACAAGTCATTGTGGAAAATAAGAGTATTTGTCAAACTATTATTGATGAAGGAGCCTCGAATTGCATCATGTCCGTCACTTGTTGGAAAGCCATTGGCTCTCCTACCCTTACTGAGTCACACAATACTCTAAAATATTTTAATGGTATAGGGTTTAAACCTTATGGTGTTCTTCCTCCGTTGTTTATTACGTCAGAAGGCAAAGCGGTTACTATTGAGGTTGAGGTCTTTGATGCACCTCTCGATTACAACCTTTTATTTGGTCGTAGTTGGATTGATTTTATGCGTGCAATTGTTTCTACTCTTTTCCGTGTGATATGTTTCCCTCACCATGGAAAAGTTGTAACTGTCGATTAACTCACCTTCTTTAATTCTGATTCAAGTACTAGTAACGTACATTTCATTACGAAAACACCTCCCGGTTATGAGAATGTCAATGTGGGTCTTCTAAAGGATTCATCGTTAATGGGTACGTTCCCCATTCCACCACCCGATATTCATACTTATTTTGTTGCTTCGATTAACATGATCTCAACCACTGTTGGTGAAATCCCTGAGTCTTATGACCCCTTGATAGTACCTAGCTCTGATGATTGTCTTCATTATGGTGATCAAATGCCTTTAAGTCCGGTAGAATTGGCTTATCAATCTATTCAATCGACAACTCCTTCTCCTCTTTTTCTCTTAGAGACGTCTCTAGATCCATTTCACGTGGTATTTCACACCATTGAGATGATAATGACAGTTATGTCCATGGAATATACCCCATGGGAAGATGGGAATCATCGTTCTATTCTCTTCCTAGAACTCGAGACTTTAGAGAGTTACCAACGGATTTCAAATTCGTCTGTTGTTGTTACTATTTCCCTTGTTCTTGAACCAACACACGATATTTTGTATGAAGGGAACTTGGGCAATATTTCACCTATCGTCCCTCTAGATATTTCGATTAAACCCATAATCATTGAAAATGTTCATATCGGTGCCACATGTTCTATTGATGAGATCCAAATTTATAAGGCCCTTTTCCAACAATTTCGTGATGTTTTTTCCTGGAGTTACGAAGAGATGCTTGGCATTGATCCAGATATTGTTGTACATGAAATTAAGACTTACCCGGATGCTAAACCCATTTGATAGAGACTTTGCCCAATACATCCATGCAAAACTATTGCTATTAAACTCGAAGTTGAAAAACATTTTAAAGCCGGTTTTGTCTATCATGTGGATTTGACTGATTGGGTGTCCAATCTTGTTCCAGTTATAAAGAAACAAGGCATGATCCGTGTTTGTGTAGATTATAGGGATATCAACAAGGCTTGTCCTAAAATAATTATCCAACCCCTTTCGTTGACCAGATCATTGAAGACTATGCCGGGAGTGAAATATTCTCTTTGATGGATGGTTTCTCTGACTATAATAAAATCAATATTTTACCTGCGGATCAACATAAGACTGCTTTTATTTGCCCTTGGGGAAGCTTCGCATACCAAAAAATTGCTTTTGGTCTCAAGAATGTTGGTGCGACTTTTCAACGTGCTATATCTTACACTTTTCATGATATTAAGCACATTGTACAACCTTACCTAGATGATTTACCAACGCATTCCATGGGTTGTCAAGATCACCTGACACATTTACGAGCCATTTTCCTACGATGTCACTATTATCGCATACGATTGAATCCACATAAATGCGTTTTTTGTGTGGAGTCCGGACGACTTCTTAATTTTATTGTTTCTACACATGGGATTAAGGTGAACCCTCTGAAGGTTGAACCTATTCTCAATTTGCCTCCTCCTTCTACCTTACGCCAACTCCAAAGTTTGCAAGGGAAGGCAAACTTTTTACATCGATTCATCCCCAATTATGCTAAATTAACAAAAGGTTTTACTCGACTTCTTAAGAAGGGTCACGATTTTGTATCGGATGACACTGCCAACAAATCCTTTGAAGCTTTGAAACTTGCCTTAACCCGTACACCACTCTTGTTTCCTCTCGATTATAGTCGGGATTATTTCTTATACTTAGCTGCTTTGGACTCTACCATCACTATGGTTCTAGTCCAAGAAGATGATTCACATGATGAACATGTTATCTACTATTTGATTCAGATTCTCATGACCACCGAAACCAAATACATGCATGTGGAGAAACTGGCCTTGGCAGCTGTTCAAGTTGTTCAACATTTTTGTCATTATATCTTATTGCGCAAAACAACAGTCATTTTCAATTGCAACCCTATGCAACACATCCTTACTCGACAATTGTTGGGGGGAAAATACTCCAAATGGATCGTGATTCTCTAGGAGTTTGATTTGGAGTTTGAGCCAGCCAAGTCAAAGAAATATTTGGTTTTTGTCGATTGATATGTGACCTTCCCTCTACTGAGACATAAACTGTGGTAGAGGATTCCTTTCCCGATGAGTCTCTCTTTCTGATCAGTTCTGATAACATATGGTATGGAAAAATTATCATTTATCTCCAAACCCAAACTTTCCGACCCGATATTTCTAGTGTATATCGTCGTCGTATTCTGTATCAATCCCATCAATACATTATCCTTGATGATGCCCTTTATCATCGTGGTATTGATTCCATATTTCAACGATGTCTAATCTATGATGAATATGAGAAAGCTTTGAATGACTGTCATTCCAGAGCATGTGGCGGCCATATGTTTGGGTATGCCACTGCCCAAAAGATCTTACGAGCTGGTTACTTCTGGCCTTTATGTTTAAGGATTGCCCTACTGCCATTTAGAAATGCCAATCTCTTCAAACATATAACAATAAGATCCAATCTCATCTTGCTTCTCTTTACCCTGTAGTTTACGTTGGTCCATTCGCTAAATGGGGCATTGACTTCATAACATGTAACCCTCACTCGACCGGGGGGCATGGATACATTATCATAGCCGTGGATTATTTCACTAAATGGGCCGAGGTGATGCCTACATTTTATAATACCGGGAAAACTATAGCATTTTTCATATTCAATCATATAGTTACTAGATTTGGTGTCCCTCAAGCCATCGTCACTGACCATGGTAGTCATTTTCACAATTTTCTGATGTCTGAACTTACCGAGAAGTTGGGTCTTCGACATGAAAACTCAACACCTTACTATCCACATGCCAATGGCCAAGTTGAAGCAATTAACAAAGTACTTACTACTATGCTTCGATGGATGGTAGGAATTCACAAGTCAAGCTGGCAGACAATGTTATTCTCGGCATTATGGGCCTATAAGACATTTGTTAAATTTGCCTAAGGGTTCACACCTTTCCAGTTAGTATATGGTATCGAAGTTATTATGTTGATTGAATCTGAAATCTCATCTTTGAAACTAGTTGTCGAACTTCTCTCTGACACCTCTGCTGAAGAGGAACATCTCTTGTATTTGATGCAATTAGATGAGACTCACCTTGATGTTTCTTTAGTCAATGAAACTCAAAAGAAACATGTCAAAGCTCAATACAACAAGCATGTCAAACCATGTGTTTTTTCTAAGGGTGATTTGGTTATTCTTTATGAACATGATTGTGACTTATTAGGGGCCGGTAAATTCGAGTCCATAGGGTGTGGCCCTTATATTGTTAATTGAGTGTTGGAGAAAGGGGATTATGAGCTGGTAGATTATGATGGAATTCCTTAGAGTGAACCCAGAAATGGGATTTACTTGAAGAAGTACTATGCTTAAACTATTTTTGCATGAGTTCTTTGTATTTTTAGTGTATCATACTCTAGTGTGTTTTTTTCATTTTTGTTATGCCTTTTAGCTGCTTACCTTGCATTGTGTTTGGTTTCTAGATGTCAGTGTCTT
>ML789174.1:212315-231457 GCA_009831015.1 Picea engelmannii | reverse complement strand
GACTTGATTCACAGTTAGTAGTGCTGCAATTGAGTAACATTTATTCCATCCGAAGTCCTACATTGTTACAAGTATACTTAAGAATTCACCTCTTGGAAAAACATTTTGATTATATTGAGTATCAACATATTCCTATATGTCTAAACACATCGATAGATGCATTGGCTAATTATGTGTTAGACATACATTTGTGACATTTATAAATCCAAACACACATTTGTAAAAGACAAGTAAGTCGATAGGAACTTTATATTAACACGTCAAAAGTTACAAAAAGTGTTTGTCCAAAGACCAAAAAATAAAAATAGTGAAGCTCATGGCTTCATATGCAAACGCAGCAAGGATGTTGCTTGTTGTAACAAACAACTGTCCATGCCACTCTATGGAGAAATAGACTAATGGATGTTGATACACCAACTATATGGCATTGGTAGCACCGAGGTAGTTCATCCACCGTGATATCAGGGATGTTCATGGTTAATCCCTCTAGGTTCTGCTCGATCTCCTCGAGATCCTCGACAACCACTCCTCGACCCGCCACAACGCCTATCTCTCCTCGCCTCTGAATGGGAGATAATCCTGGAGGATGATAAGGCGCCACATATGGATTATTGAGAGCACTTGATTAGTCTTGGATAAATGACAAAAACATTTTATATAATTAAAATATCAAAAACATCATATAATGAAAAATTTCTTCTTACCTATGTCTCCCCACTGAGATCCCTCAGGAAGAGCTAAGTCAAGATCCCCACGGAAGTCCGTCTCGGCATAAGCATAGTCCTCCACCATGATTAGTTGATCTCTCATCCACTCGATGAAAGCTTCTTCATATTTGACGATAGGCACGCCATCGTGACGAGCCATCAAATCCACCCATCTTTTCATCTGTGGATCTTGTGGAGCGGGTATGCCCCACTCCACCTGTAGACGTAAGATGTGGACCCTCTCCAGGAAGAATGATACTAAAATGGATCCATAACCAAACTGTTTCAACTGACCATTCTGACACTTTGTCAGTTTCTTCTTCATATTCTTCAAGAGACCCTCACACCAATTGAAGACTCAGGGCTCCATACACTCTATGGCATACTGAAAGTGGATTTGAAAACCCATGTGGGGAGCCGCACTCCCTGCCATTTGGGTGATAGTATAGAGGATGGTTCTGTTGATGGGTCCTAAATCCCTTTAACTCAACGGCAGGAACCAAACCCGCCACCGAGGCCTAATTAGACTCTGCAACGTTTAATAGTGGAATGGTTCTCCAATTCTTGTGATCCGACTGAAATAATCGATGGGCTTTACATTTTCTTGTGAAGGCTTTCTCCTCCGGTTCAGACATTCTCTTTTTGTGTTTTTATCTTAGGTAGGACTGATATAAGATAAAGGCGGTATAAACCAACTAGGTAACAAAGTGGGAACAAAATAAACTATTGTAGAAGAGGCTGAGCTTGGGATAACCCTCTACTCTAGTGTGCATGCAATGATCATATACCACAGGCCTAGTACTAATACGTTAACCATGTGAATATTCCAATTACTGATCGAGATACAACTTATCAGAAGAAAACATGCATGTGATAAATGACGACAAGTAAAATAATTCACTCAATTCTAATCATCAATCACACAATAACAAAAAGATTCATTTTCATCATTAAAGAAAGAACTGCAAAACATTGCATCATATAACTTATCAATAGATTTAATAGCTCTTACTCATTACTGCATCCATTCATGAGATGGAATAAGAAATATTTCTTCTCCACATCCAATCATACACGCATTTGATGAAAACATAAACTTGTCTCTGGTCCAGAAGGACTTCTCAATTAAAGGCAACTCCGAAATAGTTCTTAACCAAAACAAAAAATGAGAGTTTCTTGCAACAACCATCGACCCTTTACTAATCAATCGATGCTCTTATTTATAACATACAATTAACTAAAAATAACAAATAAAGTGCAGATAAGCAAAAAAGAATTCGCCACATGGAATTCACTCCTATGAGTCTTCTCTGAGTCATCTCAAGATATCACTTAAGAGGGTGACTCTTCTCGTACTCCAACCATTGGATGAACAGATCCTCGTAGGTATTGGTATATGGGAATCTATGTTGTTCCACCGGAGCCGAGTGAATCTCCCTTATCTCTACTGCATGTGCCCAATACTTGACTATACTGGCACTAACTGTTACAACACAGCCCGAGCTTTGATCAGGTGTACTATAAACTGGTGATGTGTCTGTCACCTTTGCAAGTTCCTTGGCCCAGGATGAATCTTGCCCGGTGTGCAATTTGACTATGTCGTGCAAGTCGCTGAAGTCATTGGGCGTACCAAAATCGTGGAATCCGATATCCTTCATTGCCTTGTTGATTTTGACCCAACTCTTCCCACACTTGACCCATTTTTCTTGAATCTCCCGATGAGGCTCCCGAGCCATTCTTTCTCAATACTCGGAGGCATCTTTCCTGCAATCAAAATTAAAATCTTTTAGAGACTACATATAGAGCAACACTTGGAAAAATACATGTGTAAAGTGTAAGCATGAAAAATCCAGACTGGTACATACCTGTAAAGCTTGATAAACCTAGTTATTTGATACTCACGGGATCTCTGTAACTTTCAAATTGCTGGCTCCACTTTTGTTAGTGTCGTCATTTTTCTCTAGTTAGGGTGGGTCTTAGTCGGGTTATGTCTGTGTGCTACAACATGAAAGATAGGGTACAAAATAATATGAGAGTTGAAGTCACGCCAGTGGTTGGTTGGCCCTTGGAGTCGAGAAAGGATGTCAAATTCAAAATTTTGTTAAGAGTACGATTATGTTCCAAAAGAGTCAGGTCCTGTCATAAGGGAAGTCGTTAGGTGTCCCAGGTCGAGGCAAGTTGTTTAAACAAAAGTTGCATCAAAAAGTGCAACAACCATCATCAGCTCATCATGAAGGATGGGGGAATGAAAAATCACGACGATCGTATCACACATGCCCTGCAACTCCTATCAACTGTATCTCACACGCCCCAGAACGTACTTGTCGCGCGAATTTTCCACATAAAATCTTTAGTTTTCTCCAAAACATCTAGTCACCATGAACTCAGTGTTCCATGGCACGTTTCCACCACTACCTACTATGTTATAAATTCTGGATGTTCTTCATGTATTCCACTCACCAACCGAGCTTATGCATTGTTGGTAGTTCGTCTTGCGAGCCTAGATTGATCAAATTTTCCACTTCAGGCCCTCTCCAAGTTCCCCGTGCATAAGACAAATACGTGTCGCACCATGGGAACCCCTCAAAACTTAAGAAGGGGCTCGCGAAGCATCAAAAGTAACATGATTGAGCCCCAAAGCGCTTGGGATTTTTTCTTACTCGCAGCGGGAATTCCTGAGGTTTCAAAGGGAGGTTCCTACCTACGCGCGGAAATGATGATATCACATTGTGTGAAGGTCGAAGTGGAAGAAGTTGTGCCAGGAGGAAGGACGTTGGAAGACATGCCTCCCCATAGAAGATACCCTAGAGAAGGGGAAGGCCAAGGAAGAATAAGGAATCCAGGGAAACCCAAATCTCAAGTGAGTCGTGCGCAAGATCGGTTGCCGAGGAATTACTTGTGCGCGCTATTTGGTTAGAGCCTGTCGAAGTCACAAGTCGGGGTAGCGGGAGCGGAACGAGGAGGACATATGCCACAGGCACTAACGTTCGAGAGATGACTCGACAGCTGAAACATGCACAAATCGCCATTGCCGAACTCTACCAGGAAAATAGAGAATTAAGACGACAGTTGGCGACAAAGACCCTTGAGGTGTCAGTATCGCAGGGTCGCGAAGGGAACGTGACATGGCTAAAGAGATAGCTCTGGGAAGCGCAAGATACAATCGTGCAGTTGCGCGAAGCACAAAGGGCGTTAGAAGAAAAAAATATGATACATCTCATAGAACGTGAAGCAACCGGGGAGAAAGTCCACGGGGACCTTGCCAACACGCAAAAGAGACATGATTAACTAACTCTATTTTGTATTCTCAGACGTGGCACAAATCTTGACAATTTTGAAGATTTTCATGTTTTTAATGTAAACTGGGTTGGTTGGCCAAATAGTGTAGACAGTGTCTATTGTATTTAAGTTGATCTTGATTGTAATGTAAAAGTCTTGAAACTTTGATGAAAGGATTCTGGTTGTAGCGATTGGATGTATTGTTTCTTTTCTTTGCGTATGTATTTCTTGTGTTCTTTGTCCATATCTTTTCCTGTCTGATTCAGAACGTATTTTCGAGCCCGGGATTCGTTGCATAGTGCCCCTTGTTCACGCCATTCAAACAAACCGTATTTCCTCCAAGTTAACTCCGACTTCATCCTCAGTGGTGCTCTGAATTGCTTTGTTTATTTTCCTCCCTGAATCTTTGCAATTTAATTCATCGTGGGTTAACGGCGGAAGCGTGGAGGGTGATATGTTCTATCGGTAAATTCAAACGATCCTTTTGATTCGCACATGAATTAGTGACTAATGCGAGATTTGGAATTAATTGGTCCCTTAAATGCTTTGAATCTAAATGTATCTAGTGCTAAAACTTTCCATCGTGTCACTTTCCTAGTGGGCAGCTCGTAGATCGACAATGTGTTATTGGTGTTTTCGTTGATATCCTTCTCTGAAAAACCTCTAACACCGATCGATTTCATCATACGGTGCTGACGTGGTGAGACTGGCTTGGGACACGTGGCAATGCAGACCAGTGACTTAACTCGTGAGTATTAGTTGGATTTGGGACTTTCCTCTAGTGGTGCTTTCTTAAACTAAACCTGGGATCATTGATGCCGAAAAAGGTGTCGGGGATAAACCTATCATGTATTTTCCTTTGGGTTAGCATCTCCAAAAATCCTGATGCCGAAACGTTTCGGAAGTTGGCGATCAGAGAAAAACTTTTAGCGTGGTCCGAACGTTCATCGCGGTTTGGTCTTCTCCATTTCGATAAGCACGTCAAGTATCAACCATCGACGATATAATTTCTTTCTTCATTAACATTTACTCTTTTTGCCTTTCACCGAGGCCGAAGGGGATCAGTTGTCGGCGATATCCTTGTGTGATGCTTGTTGCAAAAGAAAACTTCCTTTTTCCGATGCTGATGAAGATCGACGCTCGACGACTACGGGTTTTTTCGCATGGTTTTCTTTCATCTTTTAATTCCTTCCAATGGCGAGTTTGGGTGCATCGGGTGAATGTTTTGGCCGTTAATTCTTTATTTAAAAGTTAAGCCTTTTAAGTTATGGTTTTTCATAGATTCAAACAAAATTTGAAAGACTTAATGAGAGTCAAGATGATAAGCAAAAGGCAACATTTTTCATAATGAAGTTGAATTATACAGTACAAAAGATCAAGTGGTACCCAAAAAGTGAAATTTGACATGGCTTTTTAGGGTGTTTTGAGTGCTCAACAAATGGCGACTTACTGGGTGAAAGTAGAATCTCTGTTCCTTCCTTGGGCTCGGTTGATGCAAAAACTAATTAGGAACTTAACTGGTTTTCATTAGAGCTTCTTTTACCTTTGCATTTGGAATTTTCCCGGTTGATGCATCTGGATCTGCGTGTGGGGTTTTTAAATCTTTATTCCACCTTCTTTTCCCATGATGTTGACTCATGCCTTCTTTTGACAAGAGTTTAGTAAAGAATTCATAGGCACCAGACACTTTTGTTACTTTCATTCATTTGCTACGGTGTTGCTCCGCTGCCAGTGAGCGTCCATAGCCCTGAAGAAGTCACCCAGACGTCACAGAACTTGCTCCGTTTCCAACGAGCGTCCATAGCCCCGACGAAGATATCTGCATACCCTCTTCTATTGTGTGCTCATTTGATATAGTTGAATTTTATTTTGGAAGAATGCCATGAGCGAGCGAGAGAGGAGGACGTCTGTTATTTGCAAAAATATGAGGTAATTAAGGTGAAGCTTACTAGCTCTATCTCTAAGGTGCATGTAGTCCTTTCCAGTTTTCCTTCTTTCCCTTAAAGTCTTACCAAACCACTAAGCAGACACTTCTGCATTTCTCCAAAGTTGTTCCTTCGCGCAGGTTAGATGAAAAATCCCTTGAAACAGCCGCAGGTTCCCCATCGTTTCTTGTGTTTGTATGTGAGCGACGAGTTAGGAAGAGAGTTCGCTATGTCGCATGATTTGAGGTCAACCATTGTCTTGGTAAACACAATCTTTCAAAATCTCGGAAGGATGATCACGAAAGACAAAACAAAAGGTAAAAAATGCAAAATATAAATCAACGCATCAATATATATATATATATATATATATATCTATATATATATATATATATTTTAATGAAAATATTGTTTAAGGGCTTGGCCATTTACTGGGAAAGCATCAAATTATCCCCTCAGATTCTATAGTCGATACGTGCCTAAACCAATCTTCTCAACCACCTGGAAAGGTCCAAGCCATAGATTATGAAACTTAGAATGTTTGCATTTAGGCTCGTTTACTTTGTCTCATTTTAGGACTAAGTCTCCTACTTCAAAATTCTTCTCTTTAGCCTTATGCTTGTCAAACCATATTTTAACTATCTGCTGGTGGGCTATGAATTATGATTTAGCTTTCTCCCTTTCTTCTTATAACATGAGTAGGGTGTCAATTCTTTGTTGTAAGATTGATGAGGGCTGCCCTCTGGACTCCTGAGCTAGCTGAAGATATGGAAGATATAGTCAATTTGGGAGAATTGCTTCTTGTCCGTATACTAGAAAGTATGGGGAATTCCCTATAGCTTCCTTGGATGTCACTCTATCTTCCCATAAGGCATTATGGAGTGCATTGTGCCAATTTCTCTGATTGTCTGTGACTGTTTTCTTCAATATCCTCACTAGGTTCTTATTAGTTGATTCTGCCACTCCATTTCGTTGTGGATAATAATTTGCAGAGTATCTAATTATGATTCCTTTCTCTAGGGAAAACTCTGTTAATAAGGTGGAAGAGAAATAAGCTTCATTATCAAAAACAAGAACAAAAGGGACATCAAACCTTGTGATTAGCTGTTGTTCTATGAATTGGATTACCACCTTCTCATTTACATGAGTCAAAGGGATGGCCTCTGCCCATTTCGTGAAATAATCGGTGGCAGTAAGTACATACTTGTGTTGTTTTGAAGATCTTGGTGTAATCTCTCCTATGATATCTAACCCCCATTTCTCAAAATGCCTAGAAACGGTCACTGGTTGGAGTGGGACCGCTGCTCTCTTTTCTCTCCCAGCGCTTATTTGACAAGTTTTACAGTTTCTAGTGTATGTGTGAGCGTCTTTGAACAAAGTGAACCAATAATAGCCATCTCTCAATATCTTATGGGCGATGGTGTCTCCTGCAAAGTGTCCACCAACAAGGCCATCATGGAGGTCCTTCAGAACCTTATCTACATCTTCACGTTCGAGGCATCTCAAAAGTACCCCATCATAATTAACTCAGAAGAGTACCGAATTTATGAGGCGATATTGTGCAGATTTTAACCTGAGAGATCTCCTTTCCCCAAGGTTGAGGTTTTCTGGACAAGTCCCATGGTATAGGAGATAAGTCGATTTCTCATACCAAGACTCTTGTCCTGGGGAAATGTATGAAGCTTCACCACACCATAATGCCATTTCATTCTCCCATTTGGGGTCTTCATTTACTTGGTCTTGAGCTTAAGCTGCCAGTTTGCATAACCCTTGTCCTTCAACTAGTTTAGTAAGTTTTATATCTAGATCAAATTCTTGAACTACTGCCATCCAATTTCCTCTTCTTTCCCCCATCTCCTGTTGAGTAAATAGGGATCAGACTGCAGGGTTAGGCATGATTACTTTGGTGTGGTTCTTGAGGATGTAAGATCTGAAATGTTTTACTGCCTTATAAACCGCATAAGCTTGTTTATCTATAGAAGGATAGTTAAGTTCAACACCTTGGAGGTTAGTGCTCATGAATGATACTAGGGCTTCGCTTTTGTCATCATCGATCTGAGTTAGTACTGCGGCTAACAATTATTTGGAAGCAAAAGTATAGAGGAAGAAATATTTGTTGAAATAGGGACTTCACAACACTGGGGCTTGAGAGATTGCAGTTTTAATATTGCTGAAAGCCTCCTTCCGTTCATCATCCCACTTAAACTCATCATCCTTATGAATCATTTTTTGTAAGGGTTTGATAGTTTCCGTGAAATTGGGAGTGAACTTCCTCACAAAGTTGATTTTCCCGAAGAATTACTGCATAACCTTCTTGTTGTGGGGCAATGAAAGTATGGAAGTTGAGCTATGTACTTAATTCATTCTGGGTCTATGCGGATACCCGCTTGAGATATAATGTGGCCTAACAATTTACCTTCCTCGACACCAAAAATAGTTTTCTTAGGGTTTAATGATATTCCGTATTTCCTACCCCTTTCGAAAATCTAGGTTAAGTGTTGGATGTGATCTTCCTTGTTATTTGAATATACAATCACGTCGTCCAGGTACACTACTACACACTTGTTGATTAGTCCCTGAAATGATATGTTCATGGCCCTCTGGAAGGTCGCTCCTGCATTGATTAACCCAAAAGGCATGCGTTTGTAAGTGAAATTTCCCCACTTGGTTCAGAAGGTAGTTTTCAAACGGTCTTACTATGAAAACAGAACTTGGTTGTAACCTAAGAAACCATCCAGTAGGGAGAAAATCTTAGAGCCAGACACATTCTGCAAGAGTTGCTCCATTGGTGGGACTAGGTAGTTTTCCTTTTATGAAGCTCTGTTGAGGTTTCTAAAATCTACGCATAGGCGAATTTCGCCAGACTTTTTCCTCACAGGAAGAAGATTTGCTAACCGTGCAAAGTGTCTAACCTAGAAGATAATTTTGGTGTCTAACAGTTTCTTTAACTCCTGATACATGAGAGGCTCCAAGGATGGGTGGTACTTTCAGAGCTTCTGTTGGAAGGGTTTCACTTCAGGTTTTAACGGGATAGTGTGTTGAATGATACATGTATCATAAGGTTTCAGATCTCGGTAGGACCACACAAAGACATCTTGATACTGTCTGAAGAGTTTGAAATAGGCCTTCCTTTCCTCCTTGGATATGGTCTTTCCGAGATTTACGTTTTTTGGGTTTTTCGGGGTTCCAAGATTTACAGTTTCATGCATGGGACAGGAACTACCGGTCTTCGTGTTTTTTGACACCTTAAACCTTTCCTTTAGGTCAAAAAGGTTTTCTAAATTAGTTATTCTTTTCAGAATTGTGTGAGACCTCGATCTGTCTGTTGGTTGATCTATCTGAGGATCGACCTCTGTTATTTGTTCTTGGAAAACTTCATCGTCGATAGCCAAGTCTTTAAAATTATCCTGGTTGGTCAAAAAGTTTATGATCTTTTCATCTCCTTCAAATACCTTCCAATTAGAAATATTGTTGGGCACAGACGGTTTGTAAAGTAGCTCCACGGTGAACCGAGAGGCTTCATAATATTATAGAGGTGACAGCCTTGAAGCAACTGTGGCCAGGGAATCAACAAGGATATTCTTTGCTCTGGGAATCGTTGTAATATTGAAGGCTTCAAAGTGCTCTATTAACCTATGCACTTCCTATTGGTAATTATTTAGGTGCGGAGAGTTGCAATGTATAGTATTCCTTACTTGTCTAACAATAATTTCAGAATCTTCGAAAATGTTCAATTCTTTGACGTTTAAGTCTATGGCTTTATTTAGCCCCTGTACTAGAGCTTCATACTCGACGACATTGTTTGTGCACTCAAACTCAAGTCTACAGGATAGAAAATGTCATTTACCTTTAAGATTAATGAGGATGCACCCTACCTCAGACCCTTCTTGCGATTTAGATCCATCAAAGTATAAGGTCCAAACTTGTGGGCAAAATATTTCAACTTCTTCTTTCCTGTCACTTTCCTCTTTTCCTCCTGTTTGTTCTGTGATTTCTAACGCGGGTTCTTGGCAGAAAAGGGTTTCTTCTGTCGTCGTCGACAATTCCTCCTGAAGAGCCATTTCAAAGTTTTGAGTGAGAGAGAGGAGAAGTTCCCGAAGTAGGAATCACAGGAATAATTGCCTAGCACAGGGAAATCTGCCGATGAGGGCTCGTTTAGGGTTTCTAGGTCAGTGATAGTATGTTTTAGATATCTTTCCCTATCAATTCTGATCATATTTTTGTGTCCCTTTAATGGCAACCAAAGGTGAGCCTAGTCTGTACTAAAGTATCAGTTTAACTTTTCAGACCAATCTCGGCTTAATAATAACCCGTAAGCTTCTGAGATATCTACTACAATGATGTCAATCACTTGCACAAATTTAGGATGTGTCGCAATTCTGATCATTACATCTTTGAGTTCTCCCATGACTTTCCCCCGGGTTCTTTCTAGTCGTATTACATGTTTATCACTTTTGAGAGGAATGGCGTTTAATGTTTTGCAAATAGACAATGGCATAACATTAGAGGATGTTCCTAAGTTGACCAAACAATTATGGAGGTTCTTATATTCAGAGCAAGCATTCACAATTGGTTTATTTCCTAGATCTATGGGAGTTGGATTTCTTCCCTGATCAATGCTTGTCATAGGATTTTCTACTGATTTAAAATCTTGTAACAGGAAGTCTTTTTGCTGATGGATTCTACATATGTCCATAAATGATATATTATCCTTCAACTTCTTCAAATCTTATACTATGTTGTAATCCAGCTTGGGCAATTCTCGCGTATGGATCTTTATAGGGTTCTTACAGGGAGAAAAAGGTTCTTTCGGGTGATCATGAGTTGATCTTCCTCCCGAATTTTGGGCAGAGGCAAGGTTGTCTGAGATCACTTGACCCCTACTTTGTATTTTCACAACCAAGACTTCTGTGGGTGGTTCATAGATTTCACATAGATCATCGAAAGGCATAGGTACATCGGGATCCCATATCAACATGGTTGTTTCTTCTGGTGGATTGGCCTCTTCCTGATCGACGATATTTATAGTTGACTCGCTTGGTTGTTCAGTTGGGGAGACCTCATCTAGAATTCGATTGGCCATCAAATTCATGGCATGCACCCATTGAGGGCAGTCTCTTTCAGAGTGGTTCTCTTGGTGATAAGTGCAGAAAGAGTTGGATGCTACATTTCCCAGATCAATGTTTAGGTTGGATGGGGGAGGTTCAATTTCTTTGAAAGGTGGATTTATTTTAAAGAAAGGCTTATAGGGCCTTTGGCCTTGGTTTCCCTCCCCTCCAGTTCTCTTCATGTCTATGATTTCATTTGACAACTTCTTGACCATGCATTGTAGGTCCTCTATGTCCCCACTTCCCTTTTCAGGAATTTGTTCTGCTTGTTTCCCTGGGGGGTCTAGTGAGAAATAGTCCCCTCCAGGGAGGGGGTTGAGATTCTTTCTTAACTAAGGAGACCCGACTTTCTTTGCATCCTTTCATTTGGAGCTCTTTCATTTTGGCTTCTTCAAAATTCTCAACCAAGGTTGGTTTGTCAGCCCTCTTCAAAAACATGGAAATAAAAGCTGGGAGAGCATTAACATATACTTCGATTTGCAACTTCTGAGTAGGTTTAGCTTCGGGTTGGAATTTGTTTAAGATGGTGGTAAATATTTGATTAAAGTATTTGAACCTTTCCTTCGAGCTCATGGTAGCGGTGAAAAACTCAACCATCAAAGCTCCTGTAGTAGTCTCTTATACAAATTTATCTAAGAAATGTTTTTGAAACTTTGTCCAACTTGTTATGGATCCTACAGGTAAGTTAAAATACCACGTGGAAGCCAAATTCTCGAAAGTGTAGGGGAATAAACTGCATACTACATCTTCATGTTGGACATTCATAAGTCTGATAGCTAATATGAATTTCTTGATATGGTCTTCAGGTAAACCTGAAGTTTCAGGGTCAAATTTAGGAAGTAATTTCTCTAGGTGTCGGGGAAGGTTATGTGCTCGTCCAGGGCTGGCCAAAGAATCTCTGGCCAACCAAGGTTGATTTTTTTGTGGTGGGTTTCCCCTCTCTTCATCATGGTCATTATGATCTTCCATATCTTCGGATCCTGAGTTAAACTCTTCCTCTTCCAAAAAATCGTTCGGCTAGGAGACGTCACTGACTGGCATTTCAAGGATTATATTTAGAGGATGTTCTATCTCAGTGAGAGTGAAATCTATTAGGTCTTATACTGTGTGTACAAAAACCTGGTCGGGGGTGTCGACCACTGATATGATTATTTTTTGTCTTCAAGGAAGTATCGGAGCTAAGGACAACACACCGATCTGTCGGGCGTATGCTCTTGTGATTCTTTTGAATTGATTTAATTCCTTGTGAGGAAGAACGTAAGGTATATCGGGGAACATGATTTCTTCCTCATGCTGGGGTGAGTTACTCGTTTCAGGAGTAATTAGTGTGTGTGGGTTGTCTTGGGAATGACTAACCATACATGTGGGTTGTTTTGAATCTACAGGTTGTTTGGAATTTTATGTGAAATATATATTCAACCATTCATTCTCATGCCCTCCTTCTAGCCCCAATTCTGTTGATGGGTCCTAAATCCATTTAACTCAACAATAGGAACCAAACCCGCCACTGAGGCCCAATTAGAATATGCAATGTTTAATAGTGGAATGGTTCTCCAGATCTTGCGATTCAACCGAAATAATCGATGGGATTTACGTTTTCTTGTGAAGGCTTTCTCCTCCAGTTCATACATTCTCTTTTTGTGTTTTATCTTAGGTAGGAATGATATAAGATAAATATGGTATAAACCAACTAGGTAACAAAGTGGGAACAAACTAAACTATTGGAGAAGAGGTTGAGCTTGGGATAACCCTCTACTCTAGCGTGCAGGCAATGATCGTATACTACAAGCATAGTACTAATACGTTAACCATGTGAATATTCCAATTACCTACTGAGATACAAATTATCAGAAGAAAACATGCATGTGATAAATGACGACAAGTAAAATAATCCACTCAACTCTAATCATCAATCACACAATAACACATAGATTCATTTTCATCTTTAAATATAGAACTGTAAAACATTGCATCAGATAACTTATCAATAGATTTAATAGTTCTTACTCGTTACTGCATCCATTCATGATATGGAATAGGAAATAGTTCTTCTCCACATCCAATCATACATGCATTTGATGAAAACATAAACTTGTCTCTGGTCCAGAAGGACTTCTCAATTAAAGACAACTCCAAAATAGTTCTTAACCAAAACCAAAAATGAGATTTTCTTGCAACAACCATCGACCCTTTACTAATCGGTCGATGCTCTTATTTATAACATAAAATTAACTAAAAATAACAACTAAAGTGCAGATAAGCAAAACAGAATTTGCCACATGGTGTTCACTCCTATGATTATTCTCTGAGTCATCTCAAGATATCACTTAAGAGGGTGACTCTTCTCGTACTCCAACCACTGGATGAACAGATCCTCGCAGGTATTGGTGTATGGGAATCTATGTTGTTCCATCAGGGTCGAGTGAATCTCCCTTATCTCTATGGCATGTGCCCAATACTTGACTATACTGGCACTTAACTGTTGTAGCACGACCTGAGATTTGATCAGGTGTTCTATAAACTGTTGCACTTGACCCGGCGCCGTGTCTGTCACCTTTGCAAGTTCCTCGGCCCAGGATGAATCTTGCTCAGTGTGCAATTTGACTATGTCGCGCAAGTCGACAAATTCATCGGGCGTACCAAACTCTGGGAATCCGATATCCTTCATTTCCTTGTTGATTTTGACCCAACTCTTCCCGCACTTGACCCATTTTTCTTGAATCTCCCGATGAGGCTCCTGAGCCATTCTTGCTCAATACTCGGAGGCATCTTTCCTGCAATCAAAATTAAAATATTTTAGAGACTGCGTATAGAGAAACACTTGGTAAAATACATGTATAAAGTGTAATCATGAAAAATATAGACTGGTACATACCTATAAAGCTTGCTAAACCTGGGTCTTTGATACTCACGATATCTCTACAACTTTCGAATTACTGGTTCCACTTCTGTTAGCGCCATCATTTTTCTCTAGTTAACGTGGGTCTTAGTCGGGTTACGTCTGCATTCCACAACATGAAATATTGGGTACAGAATAATATGAGAGTTGAAGTCACACCAGTGGTCGGTTGGCCCTTGAAGTTGGGAAAGGATGTCAGATTCAAACACGTGTTAAGAGTACGAGTATGTTCCAAAAGAGTCAGGTCCTATCATAAGGGAAGTCGTTAGGTGTCCTAGGTCGAGGAAAGTTGTTTAAACAGAAGTCACATCAGCAAGTGAAACAACCATCATAAGCTCATCATGAAGGTTGGGGGAATGAAAAATCACGACGATCGTATCACACATGCCCTGCAACTCCTATCGGTTGTATCTCACACACCCCAGAACGAACTCGTCACATGGATATGCCACAAAAAATCATCGGTTTTCTCCAAAACATCCAGTCACCATGAATTCAGTGTTCCCTGACACGTTTCCACCCATTGCCCGCTCTGTTATAAATTATGGATGTTCTTCATGTATTCTCATCACCAACCGAGCTTATGCACTGTTGGTAGTTCGTCTCGCAAGCCCAGATTGATCAAGTTTTCTGCTTTGGGCCCTCAACAAGTTCCCTGCACATAAGACAGATATGTGTTGCACCATGGGAACCCCTCAAAACATAAAAAGGGGCATGCGAAGCAGCATAAGTGCCAGGCTTGAGCCCCAAAGCGCCTCCGATTCGTTCTTACTCGCAATGGGCGTTCCCGTGGTTTTAAAGGGAGGTACCTACCTATGTGCGGAAACGATGATATCACACCGTGCAAAGTTCAAAGTGGAAGAAGTTGTTCCAGGAGGAAGGATGTTGGAAGACATGCCTACCCAACAGCAGATACCCCGGAGAAGGGGAAGGGAAAGGAAGAATAAGGAAGTCGGGCACAATATCGGCTGCCAAGGAATTACTTATGTGAGTTATTTGGCTAGAGCGTGTCGAAGTCACAAATCGGGGAAGCAGGAGAGGAATGAGGAGGACAGATGCCATGGGCGCTAACGTTTGAGAGCTGTCTCGGTAGCTGAAACAGGCACAACTTGCCATTGCCAAACTCTACTAGGAAAATAGAGAATTAAGACGACAGTTGGCGGCAAAGACCCTTGAGGTGTCAGTATCACAGGGTCATGAAGGGAATGTGACAAGGCTCAAGAGATAGCTCCGAGAAGCGCAAGATACAATCGTGCAGCTACGCAAAGCACAAAGGGCATCGGAAGAAAAAAATATGATACATCTTAAAGAACGTGAAGCAGCCGAGGAGAAATTCCGCGCGGACCTTGCCAGCGCGCAGAAGAGACATGATTAACTAACTCTATTTTGTATTCTCAAACATGGCACAAATCTTGACAATTTTGAAGATTTTCATGTTTTTAATGTAAACCGGGTTGGTTGGCCAAATAGTGTAGACAGTGTCTATTGTATGTAATTTGAGCTTGATTGGAATGTAAAAGTCCTGAAACTTTGATGAAAGGATTCTCGTTGTAGCGGTTAGATGTATCATTTCTTTTCTTTGTGTATGTATTTCTTGTGTTCTTTGTCCATATCTTTTCCTGTTTGATTCAGAATGTATTTTCGAGCCTGCGATTAGCTTCATAGTGCCCCTTGTTCGCGCCATTCAGACAAACCGTATTTCCTCCAAGTTAGCTCTGACTTCATCCTCAGTGGTGCTCCGAGTTGCTTTGTGTATTTTCCTCCCTGAATATTTGCAATTTAATTCATCGTGGGTTGACGACGAAGGCGCGGAGGGTAATATGTTTTGTCAATAAATTCAAATAGTCCTTTTGATTTGCGCATGAATTAGTGACTAATGCGATATTTGGAATTAAATAGTCCCTTAAATGCTCTGAATCTAAACATATCTAGCGCTAAAACGTCCCATCGTGTCGCTTTCCTAGTGGGGGGCTCGGGGATCGACAATGTGTTATTGGTGTTTTCGTTGATATCCTTCTGTGAAAAACCTCCGACGCCGATCGATTTCATGGTACGATGCTGATGTGGTGAGACTGTCTTGAGACACGTGGCAATGAATACCAATGACTTAACTCGCGAGTATTAGTCGGAGTCGGGACTTTCCTCCAGTGGTGCTTTCTTTAACTAAACCTGGGATCGCTGATGCCGAAAAAGGTGTCGGGGAACAGCGATCGGGGATAAACCTATCACATATTTTCCTTTGGGTTAGTGTCTTCAAAACTCTCGATGCTGAAACGTTTCAGAATTCGACGATCGAAGAAAAACTTTTAGAGTGGCCCAAACGTTCATCGCGATTTCGTCTTCTCCATTTTGCTAAGCATGTCGGGTATCAGACATCGATGATATCATTTCTTTCTTCATTAATATTTACTCTTTTCACCTTTCACCGAGACTGAAGGGGATCAGTTGTCGGGTATATCCTTGTGTGATGCTTGTCGTGAAAGAAAACTTCCTTTTGCCTATGCCTGTGAAGATCGGCGCTCAACAACTGCGATTTTTTTCGAGTGGTTTTCTTTCATATTTTAATTCCTTCAGATGCCGAGTTTGGGCGCATTGGGTGAAATGTTTTGGCTGTTAATTCTTTATTTAAAAGTTAAGCCTTTTAAGTTATGGGTTTTCATAGATTCAAGCAAACTTTGAAAGACTTAATGAGAGTCGAGATGATAAGCAAAAGACAACATTTTTCATAATGAAGTCGAATTAGACAGTGCAAAAGATCAAGTGGTACCCAAAAACTGAAATTTGACATGGCGTTTTAGGGTGTGTTGAGTGCTCAACATGTTCTCAATGGTAAATCTCAAACATCCCTAATGGAAACCTTTCCACTATGTTTTTCTGTACCCAACATGTAGTGGTGTGAAACATAATAGTCCATGCGTTCTCCTCCACCCCTGCTTCCCGAGAGCCTCAGCGAAATAATCCCGTCAGAAAGTAAATGTCATCTATCTCCAATGTGAGTGTATGCACACCCATGTGAAAGGCTTGTTCATTGACATCCCACATGTGGACTAAATACTCCAACAATCTCAGTTGGGCTCTCATGCCCTGAATTTTGAAGAATTTAAGTAAACCACACTCCCAGAGTGCCATGACAATGCTTGGGTCATTCCCAACAAAGTAGTATTCTTCCTTGTGCTCACGTTCCCTCCACTCGAGCTTTTTGACTAAGGAAAACCTGTCAAGAAACATCAAAGGGTGATTATATTCATAAAAAGACAAAACTTGGAAGTTTTCCTAACTCATTTTCTCTTTTCAAAAATTGAGTTGTGGTCGTCGCAGGGGCTTGCTTTTACACAGAGCGACGTCGTCGCACCCTGGCTATGTGTCCCCTGCGGTGATTTTGGATCATCGTAGTTCACAGTAGCGTGAGCCTACGATGATCTCAAAGCACAGTGACCTCCAAAAAATTGACCTTAACTCAAAACTAGACCATTAAAAATGAAATTTTAAACCATGAAAAGAGAAAGGGGCAAAAGATTACCTTTTTTACGAAAGAGGTTTGTGAAATGGTCCACCAGGCGCTCTAGAATCAATGCTTTAAATTTGGAAGAAAGTGAGGGTTTTGGCCACTATTTGGGTGAAATTGCAAAATGAAATGGTAAATGGGTTATTTTGTCCTATTCTATTACTTTTTACCGTATTTTATTGCAAATTAAATTATTTTTTGAATATTTTACCTATGCCCTAAGTCTAATAAACTTTGCGAAGTGTTTTCTATTACGGATTGAAAGATCTAAGGATGGATGTTTAACATGGATCCTCCATTTTTGGTTGTTTTTGTGTGTTTTTCTTATGTACAAATACTTTTAGGGTTTTTTAGGAAAAACTTTGAGCACAATCTTAATTCTTTCTCACGATTGTGAAACCATGAGAACGCAATTGAGTAACCTTTTATCGATTTTTTGAACTTGCATTGGTAATACAAAAAATGAACCCTACGAAGTATCCTTTAAGCTCTTTTCAAGCTCCCTAAACACGAAAAGATAGCCGGGCGACCTTGTTCTTTTCACGCTCATAAAAGTATTTGAATAAAATGTTTGATGAGCGGTAGATTATCTCTTTTTTGGTCTCGTCAGACTAACTTACGAAAAATGACATTATGGAGTTTTAGTTAAGTGTTTTTCATACTCTCTAAACATGAAAACCCCTGATTTTTCTTTCTTTGGACTCGTAAAATAAACATCGAAAGACCCATATGGAATCGAACCACTCCTTCTTAGGGTTCGTTAAACATACTCCGAGGGACTCATCCAAAGGATGAGATTACATTGCAAGCATATCTTATCCTTCTCAAGATTGCGTAAAAATAAAGAGGTACTTGCCAGAATTGGTGGGGGGAAATTGAGAAAGAAATGTGTATCTGTATCTGTATCTGTCTTAGTGGAAGTAAGTCGCTCTTGAACATGACACCCCCCTTCATCATTGTATCCGGGTTGGGAAATACATTTTTCTCTCGATTGACCATCCACAAGTCCATATGTTGGTTCCTCCTTGAGTTAATGCTGCCAAGACAATTGTCGTGTTGTTCATATGTTCAAGAGAAGTCCGACCTAAACAAGCCTTCTATCGAGTTGACCATCTGTAGTTCTAAATTTTCTACCATGTCGGCCTTCCTTGAGTCAGTTCTGAATCAATTCATACTCTAATCTACTTCAAATCTGTTACATATTTTGTGTCATTGCTGGGGGATACATTAAGGCCCTCCTATGACGAGTCTTTTCCTGTTGACTTCAACTCATTATCCAGGAACATGACTTAGAAATCACATTAGTACCTTGGATCCTGCATGCCTCAATGGCAGGTCTCTTCGCTTTCAACAGTGGGTTCACATCATTGGCCTTTGATTGGAATATTCCATTGAGTGTTTGACTTCAACTCATTCATTCACATTCGTTGGATTGTACTAGAGTACCTTGGGAGTCTGCCGAGGAGAGCCTCCAGGTGTGCTTGTGGGCAAGGGTTGTGAACCTTCCAGATGCTCTGGAGATAAACCCTGCATTCTACATGAACAACGTGGAGGAGCTATTGTAAACGAGTGACAAACTTCGCGAAGAAAATCCTATAGTCAATCTTTGAGAAATAAACAACACACACTAGTAAATAAAATCTAGAAAGCAACACCAAGCAAACAAGACCTTCTAATTTCGAAGCCACTAGTTGGTGATGAAATCCAACGTTGCAACAA
>ML789174.1:180211-190962 GCA_009831015.1 Picea engelmannii | reverse complement strand
CAAGTCGTGGTCACTCTCTAAAAGCACACCACGATCTCAACAAGATGAATTCACCATTAAAACTTGAAAACACAGTTCTGGCATAATTATGGAAATGTAAAATATCAAAACAAAAAAGACAAGTTTGTCTCCAATACACTGGTTCTTCTACTTGGTTAACAATCTTCTGACCATCCTAGTGGTATTTATAAGCTTACAGACCAAGTGGTCGACCACAGGAGGGTCGAACCACTTCTAATTTCGGAAAATTACAATAAATTATGCCCTAACTGATAAAACAGAGCTAGCCAATAATCACCCTCTTTGAACAACTGAAACTGAGTTGTCTAGAGCTCAGTAGTTGGAGGGGGCAATTATGAACAAAACCCACGTGCCCAATTTTCCCATCACTGGATGCCAATACCTTAACTGCCAAGTCACCCTATGTTTTTGTGCAGTACGCAGTGCTGTACAGAGTGCCGGATCAAGTGCCAGAACGAGTACTAGAAGGAGTGCCAAATCAAGTGCCAGAAGCAGAAACATGGTGCGTTTTTGCCCTGTAACACCAGAAAAACGTGAATTAGATATTTGTAATCATAAAACATGATGAATTATACGTTATACAATCATTAAACATGAATCACATGTACCTTATGTCGATCATACCGTTTTATCATAAAATTCTTCAAAAAGCTCCTTTAAAATATGAAAAACACATATGTACATGCAGAAAAAGTGTATAATAACCGTCATAAAAGTGATCATATCTCGGGCCCAACATTACCCCCACACTTACGATTTTGCAGGTTCCACTGCAAACAAAAAGAAGCTACCCCTCGTGACTAGGCTTGCTGAGGAGGATAAGATTTGGAAGCCTCTCCTTCTTGCTGTGAAGACTTAGCTTTGTGCCTCTTATGTTGCTTCAGCTGTGCTCTAAGGTTGTAGTTAGATTTAGTCATCTCATCGACCAATCGTTGAAGAGAGTTAACCTTTGTTTGAAGGATTGCATTGTCATGATGAAGGTGTGTATCTATTGTCTTCCTTTCCTCCAATTGTTGGAGAAGCTGATGGTTTTCCTTTTGTAGCTCCTCTATGGTTGGGGCAAAATCGATGATCTCTGAGGAAAGCTTAGATACTTTGAGGGATGTGGACAATCTATCAGTTTTAGGATCTAGAGTGGGCATGGGTGAAGTAGGTGTGATGGGAGATCGGTAAGGTGAGGTAGGTTCTGATCTTGTTTTTCTTAGTGGCTCTAATCCATCAACATATACTTCCCTAAGTTGCTTATGAGGACTCTCAAGGTGAGAGGACACTTGGATCAAATCTGAAGCAGGTGGAGGTTTTGCATAAGGTTTGGTTCTTGTGCTCCGGGTACTCTTTCGAAAGGGTCCTTTACCAAATCGATTGCCTCCCCTCTTATTTGTGGGAATGATGGGAAAGTCTTGCTGCATTACTTCTTGGATATTTTTAGGTGTAGGATCAAGAGAGAGTGAGGGCATTGGGGGTTAACAATATGCTTCTTTTGGTCTTTGCTCTTGGTCTTTTTACCCGATGAAGAAGTAGGGATATCAACAAGCTTTTGGTATTGTTCTGGCAAAGAGAGGGCTTTTGCAAAGGTGTTTGGAGTTTTTGGAGAGTGAGGCTTAGATGGAGAGATAGTTTTTAGGCTAAGTGGCTTTTTGCCGGTCTTAACTGTCAAGTGAGGGTTTGCAAATTGGTAGATAAAGGCATCCCAATTTTGCTCCTGTTTCTCTAGTTTGGCAAGAACGAGGAGTTTGATCAAGCCATGGTGAAAGAGACTATTGTGGGGGTTAGTCACATTTTTCCTCACTTGAGAGGACATCTTCTCCAAGCTTTTGAGAAAATAGAAGGGGAAGTTCAAGGGCTTGTTGAGCATAAAATGAGCCAACAATCTAAAATGACAAGCTTTGAAAGTAGAGTATCTACCTTCTCATGTAATTAACCTTGTGATGACGATGAGGGGGTTAATCAATTCTGCCTTTATCCACTCCTTAGCATACCCTTTTTCTCCTAAAATTCTCTCGAATTCAGGCTTAAACCCCTATTATAACTTGAGCACGGCAATTGGTGGTTTTTGAACCATCTATCTCCCATTCTTGGGATCTTTGTAGCTGCAACAATGGACTCTTCTGTGACTTCAAAGGTAAGATACCCTACATGTGTTGTCTTACCATCAAAACCAACTGCAAATTAATTGGAGAGGCCGTCATCGTGGCCCTGCAAGCTAGACAAAAATGCCCTCCAGCCTGCGTGCAAAAACACTTCTCTGCACCGTGAAAATTCGGGAATGGAAAACAAGTCTGCATAGGAGGAGGGTTCGTATCTCCTGGGTATTGTGATAGAGGTGAATTGTATCAGGAAAGGGCATGATCGAGCCAAGAGATGGCACGAACTGGGCATGGTCTGAGCACGATATGAACAGGGGACAAATTAACAGAGGTTGGGCGCGATTCCTTAACGCAAGGCAGAGAAAATGGCAAGGGAAAATGAGATAATAGAGTGCCCAGCCTGATTTTGGATGCACTTATGGTGGAGTACATTGCACACATGTGCACGTGAGATGCCATGTGCGAGAAATTCAAATTCGATGGCATGCTTTGGGGCAATGTAGTAGTACATGGTTAGATCAATGTCCAAGTCTTTTGACTTGGACATTTGATCATAAACATATGAAGCATCTACAATCAATGCCTGCAGCTAATTCAATTGAATGTAATTGTTTTCCAGTTACCTGGAATATAGGAAAGTTATTGGTATGCAATTCATATGGTACTTCATTTGGCACCTCAAATGACATCTCATACGACACCTCATACGGTACGTCATCCGGTACCTTCATGTTAAGTGCATTTTCACCTCTTATAATGGATAGCCTACACATTTGAAGTGTTTTTGACAATCACAGTGGTAAATAAGCAGAGGCAGAATGCTCCATGCTCACTCAATCTTCTTGCATATGACATATAATGTCAAAAACCTATAATGAACAAGTTATAGCAAGCATAAAAATGTATTGTCAAACCTACAATATGTAGCTTGTAATGAAATGATAAACCGATAAAGAGTGGTCTGTTAAGTATGTGTTCAGTAATTTATAGCACACAGGAGTTACGCATTTCAAAAATAACATGACTATCAATGTAATACCCTGTATCATAGAAATAATACAAAAGAATTCTTGCAAAGATATACTTCTCTAGGCAATGATCATTTGTCAGCTCATGAACCCCTCCCCCACACCTAAGTATTGTGACACTTCACAATCAAAAGTATAGGAAACTAGTCAGTATCCCCCAATAACCGAAGATTTATAGTATGTCAAGTGTAAAGATAAAATTTCATAGCTTGGTCTGACGAGATAGTTAGAAGATGGCCCCACCTATAGGATAAGAGATCTTATATATAGATAAGAAGAGGTAGGCAAGAGAGTTTCAAGATAGTCTTAGAGTTATTCCCCAATGGCAAGTGTATGAGATTCATTAACCTTAGCTTAACCACACATACTTCATGTCAACTTTGTTTGCAAGTAATGTCGTACATCAGGACAAGTTTAAATTTAATATTTATTTTTGTCAGATTACCATCCTCGCTAGGTAGAATGCCCCGCTACCAACAAGCCTCTTCAGTAATCCAACGGGTTTACCTAGTCATACCACAGGCCGGTACACGTTGCCAGTAGACCTATTCAGTATCCCAATGGGTTAGCCTCTTAAACCCTCAGAGACTGGCCCTCCATCCTTTAAGATTTTAATATAAGATTTCTTGTGCAAGAAGATGGGGGAACAACTCTGAAAACAACTTTTTCTTTCCTCTTTTTTTTTAATTGGGATGGTATTTATGTTAGAGGATGACTTTTCGTTATATTTCTTAGTGATTGTCCCAATGTAAGGGGTACTTAAGAGAACGTGACCTATCTAAAGATATGATATAATCAATCTATTTAGTGTGTAGTGGATGGTACCATTGAGAAAGAACATAAAGGTATCTCTAGGCTCAACTTACTTTCTTCCTTTGTAGTTATTGTGATGTTTCCATGGCTAACTGCTAGTTAGACCGCCTTGTTACTCTTTGATAAAGACACTTGAATCACTTACTCAGGTTTCTTGGAAAAACTATACGAGAGACCTCTAGGCTTGATAGTTACGGTATCACTTCCTTATACAGTGGTGAAGAGTTTCAAGAGAAACTGCGTTAGAATGCCTTAAAAAATGAGAATGTTTGCAAAAATATGGCTAACTACAGTAAGTCAATATTCATTTGATGCTTTAGAAAACACAAAATTCAAGTATAACAAATGTTTTGAGGAAAGATCCTTGAAACTATGTACTCCTGGTGAAAAAAATACTTACAGAAATATCTAGAATTGCCTTATTAACAAAACGCAAAAACTATTTACATATATACAGTAGAAAATTCAGAAAAAAATTTCAAGAACAGGGGGGGACTTCCCCATCTACTAAGGCCAATGCCTTGTCAGTTGGCATGACCTATAGACAATTCTCTTTGGAAATGGGCTTATGATAAAACTTAAGTCGGTGTCCATTTACCACAAAGGAGAGTTATCCATCGTCAATTGTTTTAATTTTTATAGCTCCATTGTCATATACAGTGTCTACCTTGTAACGGCCCAACCACCAGGTGGTGAGTTTTCCTTTGAAGGTTTTGAATCGGGAATCAAACAACAGGGCCCAATCACCATGCTGGAAGTGCTTCTTCTTAATAAACTTGTCATGCCACTTGCTCTTCTAGTTTTGGACTAATATTGTCCGTTGGATGGCATCTTGCCTGATTTAATCCAACTCATTTAGTTGTAGGGCTCATTTCTTTTGAGCCTCATCTAGGTTCAATCCTAATTCTGCGGCAATACGGAAGGTCCTTACTTGGAATTCTATAGGTAAAAGTACTTGTTTCCCGTACACTAGCTCATAAGGGGTATGCCCAATGGTATTTCTTCAGGTAGTCCGATATACTCACAAAGCCTCTGGGAGCCTATCAACCCAATATCGGTGGCGTAACTGGATATCTTGGTCAAGATGGCTTCCAGAACTTTGTTTGTGGATTCTACATGACCATTGGCTTGCGGGTGGTATGGAGAAGATTTACGGTGTTTAATCCCATATTTCTTTGTTATCTCTGTCATCATCTTGGAAGTAAATTGAGTGCCTTGGTCAGTAACAATTTCATGAGGGACACCGAAGCGGGTAAATATGTCTTCATAGATAAATTCGACAACAAACTTCTTTGTAGCCCTGAATAGGGCTTTTGCCTCTACCCATTTGGTGACATAGTCCGTACAAAACAAAATATAGTTCTTCCTACGGGACATGGGTGAAATTGGTCCTACAAAGTCGAGGGTCCATTTTTTGAAGGGTTCTATCATAACTTGGGTCTGCAAAGGCATTTCGTCAGATGACGTAGGTCTTTCTATCCTTTGGAAACTATCACAACTTCTCACATACTTGGAAACATCTTTGAAAATGCTAGGCCAATAGTAACCCGAATGTAACACCTTATATGCTGTATGTTTGTCAGAGAAATGGCCACCACATGGTCCATCATGACAACTTCGTAGTATATTAGGTACCTCATCCTCTCGGACACATCTACGAATAATCAAATCAGGACCTGTGCGAAAAAGATCACGACCAACCCAAGAATAATTAGCACGTTGTGTAATAATTTTCCACTTTTCATGAGGTGATAAATGAGACGGTAACTTCCTAGTGGACAGATAGTTTTCCATATCTGCAAACCATGGGGTATTGAAAGAAAGGGCAAAGAGGTGCTCGTCTGGGAAACTATCATCTACAGGGATATCATCATCCTCATTTTTTATTCGGGAAAGAAAGTCAGCTACTACATTATCCTTTCCAGGTCGGTCAATCATAGTGATATTAAATTCTTGTAATAACAAGATCCACCTAGTCACTCGACCATTAGTTATAGGTTTGTTCATGATGAATATAATGGCGGAATGGTCGGTGTGTACAAATACTTCATAACATGTAATGTAATGACAAAACTTGTTGATAGCATGAACAACTGCCAAGAATTCCTTCTCAGTGACTGTGTAGTTCAACTCGGTAGGGGACAAGTTCTTGCTCACAAAATAAATGGCATAGGACTGCTGGTCTTCTTTCTTCCCTAATACCCCTCCTATTGTGGTGTCGGAGGCATCAATGGATATATGAAATGGGAGATTCCAATTGGGCCTGTTATCACCCTATAAGTTATAGGATCAACTGGTGACTGGAATATTATCTATCTCTAGTATTTTTTGTTGACAAATGATTTTTCATTCTGCAAATAGTTTGAAAAAGAAAAAAAAAAGAAAAGAAAAAGAAAGAAAAGAAAAAGAAAGAAAAAGAAAAAGAAAGAAAAGAAAAGAGGGCATAAAAGAATTTCAATAAAAGCCCCATGCAATAATATTAACTTGGTCCATACCTTTCAAACATGGCTAAGTTCTTTTTAAATTGATGTTGATAGGATTAGTGAATGAGTTTGGATAAACAGTTTAATCTTAGCCAAAGTATCTAGGTTAGATTAGTGAATAAATCTGGCCAGACTGTCTAATCTTGGTCATATAGCCCCAGGGTAGAGTAAATTCTTAACCCAACAGTTTAATCTGGGTTAATTGTCATAGGAAGCTAGGTTAGAATATAGGCTAGTTGCTTTATTGCTTTATTTCAATAAAACCAACTGGATGTAAATGTGGCACCATGTTTCAGATGCTTAAAAGGTCGTTTGACTAACCCTTGGTGGTGTTGACATGAAAAGCCTTGGAGGAAACCCGTGAAAAAGAACTTATCCTAAGTTTCCTCGGCGCATGTATTTTTTCGCGCCCTCACTTATGCTCCATTCATATATCAACGGTCCAGATGATCGTGCCCAGATCTACGGTGGACAGATCTTTCCGGACCCCCCCGACCATTCTATCTTTAATGGAGGGGGGGGGGGTTCGGAATCGCTGATAAGACCCGCGCGCATCTGGACGGCTCAGGATCAAGCGTGCAAATCTACGATCAACGTTGGATTCCAGACCCCCCCATCCATTCTGCCTTTAATGGAGGGGGGGGGGTCTGGAATGTGTCATAAACAACACACATAGATCTGCGGCTCAGAAGTAGGCGCGCAGATCAACGACCCAAGATGTATTTCAGACCCCCCCGACTGATCTGCCTTTAACTAAAGGGGGGGGTCTAGAATGGTATTTTTCCTCTGGTGGGCCCCTCTTTATACGTGGCAACGATCTAATGGCCCCGAGTCCCATCAACTCCTACTATCTAACATACCTTCATCACCTCTGGACGTCACCATCCACCTTTCCCGAAATAGTCACGTCCCATAACTGCTGTCAGTTCTTCCTCCCCATTCGCTCATGGCAAGCCCCCTCACTATGACCTTTACCTCCAATCGATGGCCGCCACGTCACCCGTTCGTATCCCTCAGTCACCGTCACCCGCCATCTCACAATCAAAGTGATCCGTTGGCCATTTATTACTGGATAACCTATCCGTTAACTAGGTGACCTGTCTCCCGCGCCCAACGGACACCCGTTTACACAAAACTACCCTCACTCTTCCTATCTTCACCATTCACCCACTCATCGCACCAGAGGAGTTTACACCGTTGTCTCCTCCGTTACAGTCAGTTTCCCCCACCAACAACCACCCCACTAACGTTGTTTTTCTTGCAGGTACCGTTGCAGTAATGGCGCCAAAGTCCAAACCAACAGAAGGAGAGGAGAATCCGTTTCTCCCATCTTTTGTCGACATTGACAGGATCCCACTGGTCAACAAGGACCGCTTAATCACAGATACGAAGTGCGATTTTGATTTCACAGACCTTCAGTCGTGGCTCAGGGAAGTTTTCCTGGACCAGAGTGATGAAATCGGACTCTAGGAGTCCAATTTACCCCTTTACCTCTTCCCTCATATTCACCCTTTTCCAGAGTTCGCCCTCAAGTGCCAAGCCCACTATATCCCCGAGAAAAGAGCCGTCATATCCTTGTCCGGAGAGGTTCTTTTCCTCATCACGCCCGAATCCATCGACCAAATAATACAAGTCCCCCAAGCCAACTTTGCATCACCCTTCAACCTGGAAATTCTTACAGAATTATACTAGAAAATGACCTTCCCCCAAAGAGCTCAAATATTCGAGCTTTTCCTTCCCCCATTCACTCAATTTCCGTCCACAAATCCTCCTTATCCTTCTTCCATGTTCTAGACTAAAGGAAAACAGATCATCTCCTCCCTTTGTGCCTTGTTAGGATACTATTCAGATCAGTGGGTAGATGAACCCATTCTAGGATTTTTATCTATCTTCTCTACCGATGAGAATCCCACCACCCAGTTCGATTTCAACACATTCCCGGCGAACAATATTCATGAACAGTTCGTGAATTTCACCACGGAAGGCATGTTTCGATACTCGTCCATATTGGCATACTTGTTCGTCTTCTTCCAAGCGGACAAATTCGTTTTTTCCATTCAGAAGATGGATGGAGATGGCAGACCCCAGGCAGTGATAGCATGGACCTCCTTGCTCAAGAACAACTCCACAGAGTTTAGTTTCAAGGAGTTCATTGATCAATTCTACCACCCTGTGGTAAGTATGCTTGGCGGCAGGCCCGAGCCTCGGATAAATGATGAATTCCAGAGGATCCTGCATCTCTCGGATAACACAAAGATAGGGGATTGGTATTTGTACCAAGGTTATACCGAGATCATAGTATATGGGTGTGATTTGCCACTATATAAGCTGCCCAAGTACCTTCCTGTCAGAATTTTTGCGTTGG
Source organism: Picea engelmannii (assembly GCA_009831015.1). Lineage (NCBI taxonomy): Eukaryota > Viridiplantae > Streptophyta > Pinopsida > Pinales > Pinaceae > Picea > Picea engelmannii. The sequence goes on along the minus strand of ML789174.1, from coordinate 182,165 downwards.
AATATATAAGGCAGATAATAAATTCCAACGATATCCATTTTGTGTCACTGAAGAAAAAGCAATAGCTCATAATCAAAGGGCAGATTGGCTCCTTCATTTGCAACAATCGTGGAACTGGGGAAGAAGCAGACAGGCTGCTGAAGGAGATGAAGTTCTTCATGAGTTTCCCGTGGCATTACGATCCATGTGGGATCATCTCCGAGATGAGGGTGAAAAACATGAACATCCCATATGTTCATGAATCTAGGCCTGAAGTTGAGAAGTTTTCAAATCAGACAACCTGGGAGCCTAACACATTGGTCGAAGTAGAACAGTAGGATCCCCCGGCCACTGTGTCACAAACAACCACGCCACAGGTCCCGAAGGAGAAAAGGCCTAGGCAGGATTTGTCTTCGCCTGTCACTGAGGTATCATCAGAAGAATTCGAGCTGCATACCAAGAGGCCTAAGACTATTTCAGTTCTTGGCCCAACCAGAGAAAAAGAAGCCCCGTCTACTACACTGACAAAGGTTGACAGACCACCCCTCGGTGCAAGCTTCCAGAAGGTCATAACCTCAGCATTGCCGAGGAAATCTACGGAGTCTCCTTCGACCACCCAACCAAGCAAGGCAGGGCCGAAGTTGAGTATCTTTGAGAAATATGAGTTGATCAAGAAAAGGAACCAGACCCTGACCAACAGCACTTGCACCCAGTTCTGGAAGCAGACGTCGACTGCACAACATAGGCTGCTGTCGTCTTTCGACACCGAGAAGGGAAGAATGCATATGGCATTCCTCCAGGCACAGGTGCTAGATCCAAAGGTGATCACTGATTACAAAAGGGCCACCTTCGAATTCCAGACGAAGGATGTGCATCCAGCCGATCAGATGGATCTGCACAAGCAAACAGGGGAAATGGTTTTTTAAACGCTGGCGCATGCTTCCACTACTGCGTCTAAATTGCAGGTGTCCCTGAACAATGTTCAAACACAACTGAAGTTGGAGAAGATATCATCCTTCGCCAAGGACAATAGGATCGAGACTTTGGAGGAACTGGTCCTCAAGATCGGTTACGATCCTTCAAACGTGAAAGCAGCTAAGGAGATGATTAAGAAGAAGAATGCTGACATAGCATCCTTGAGGAAACAATTGAAGCTCCCACCCACAGAGGATTCACAGGTGAAGGAGATAACAGATAAAGAAGGAGAGAAAGATGAAATGCTCAAGCAACTCATGGAGTAGAATGCACAACTAAAGGAGATGGAAGATGAAATGGAGAAACTGGTGAAAGAGAAAGAACATCTGAAGCCAATGGAAGTCATTCCATTGAATTCCATTCCAATTTCAGGAGTGAGCACAACCTCAATGACAGAAGTCCCATCTGCTACTCCATTTACCTCCCTGGAAAAGACAACTGACCTGGCTAAGTTTATGGAAAAAATGAACCTGCAGGAAACAGAGATCAGCAGGCTCAAAAAGGAGATTGAGAACCTTCAAGAACTCAAATCTTCCTTTCAGATCAACCTCTCCAAGGAAAAACAGGTGACATATCAGCTCAAACAGGAGTTACAACATCTCCGGAAGCAAACAGTGGCAGGAAAGACTTTGGCCGAGGTTAAGGAAAGTGTATGGACAGACATCACCAAGTCCATGAACAAGATATGGCCCATGATAAAGATCATGTTTGAGAAGAATGAACTGGTGCAGAGAAGCAAGCAAGCCATTGAGAAGATCATATCAGAATTGGGAGAGATGCCATCACAGGTGAACGAGATCATCAAGTTCCTAAATTCCAAGACCAGGGAGGAGCTGGAAGAGCTAAAAATTGAAGATAGAACAGAGACCATCCTTGAGGTCAAAAGAGTTTTGACCAAGAGAGGATTAATGCTTCAGCTGGAAGAAAAGGTTCAGGCCATGGACCTTGGGGTACAAAGATTCTTCAGTAAGATTGAGGCTCTACAGAAGAAAGGTCTACC
>ML789174.1:157100-173145 GCA_009831015.1 Picea engelmannii | reverse complement strand
GGCCCAACATAGGCCAAGGAAGGGGGGAGTGTTGAGCTCAAAATCATTATCTCCCACAACCTTGGTTATAGTGTAAGGCCCATAGCGAAGTGGACAGAGCTTCCGATCGGGCCTTGTAAGGTGTTCTTTCTGCAAATGTAACTAGACCTTGTCTCCCACCTGCAACTTGTGTGGTACTCGGTGTTGATCATGGCATTGCTTGTACTTAGCATTGGCTTTCTGCAAAATATCACAAACCTGTTGGCGGATGTGTTGAATCCGCTCAATGAATTTGGTGGCTTTGTCGGCCGCAGACTGAACATGGGAAGATTCTATCTGTGTGGTTGCAAGAGGTAGTGCAACATCAATGGGACCCAAGGGTTGGAATCCCAGCCCGACTTGAAATGGGCTATGGTCGATGGAGCTATGGAGAGCCCTATTGTAGCTATGTTGAACATAGGGAAGACTCTCATTCCATGTATGTGTATGCTTAGAGTTATAAATGTGTGGGATGTGCACAATCATCCGATTTACGACCTTTGTCTGGCCATCGGTTTGAGGGTGGAAGGTAGTGGATTTAGTGAGCTTGGTGTCCAACAGTGACCATATACTCGACCAAAATGTGCTGAGGAACCTGATGTCCCAATCAGAGATGATGGTTAGTGGTATCCCAAAATGGACCCACACTCGTTCGAAGAAGAGCTTGGCAGTGCCTGCCGCTGTGATGCTCTTCTTGTAGGCTGTGAGAATGGCCATCTTTGAAAATCGATCAACCACCACAAATACACAATCATTTCCTTGCTTGGTGGACAGAAGGCCATACATGTAATCCATCGAGATGGATTCCCAAGGCCTCTCGGGAATAGGAAGAGGGGTGTATAAGCCTTGCTTCTTGATGGCTGGCTTGGCAATGGCATAGACAATGCAAGATCTAATATACTTGTTGACGTCCTATTGAAGTTTAGGCCAATAAAAATGTTTTTTTAGAATGACGACACTTTTCTCCACGCCAAAATGTCATGCCATCCGACTGTAGTGAGCCTCCCAAATAAAATTTGCACGCTCACTTGTAGGAACATAGAGGTGGCCCAGATGGCATAACAGTCCGTCCTGAATGTGAAAATCAATGACATTTGCGCCTGTACCCAAGAGTTTATAGGTGGTGGTGAAATCAAGATCTTACCAATAAATTTGGGGCCACTTATATGCCTCATGCCCATATGAATGGAGCATGGTGGTGAGTGCAATGATGGGAGGTCAACTGAGGCAGTCAATGAAACGATTTGTGCTTCGTCACGGTGGTGAGTGCAACGATGGGAGGTTGAATGAGGTAGTCACCGAAACGATTTGTGCTCCCTTTATTATACTTGTTGTTGAGATGGAAATGTTGCAGGTATGTGGACCACTTCTGATGGCAGGCATTTTGCAACTTCCCCTGTGTCTGTATGAACTACACAGACTTGTGATTAGTGTGGATGATTGTCTCCATTCCAAGAATGTAATGTTTTCATTGACGACATGCTTGTACAATGGAATACATTTCCTTGTCATAGGTGGGGTATTTCCGGACAATATCTGAGAATTTCTCACTATGGTATGCTACCGAATGACCATGATGAGTGAGAACTGCACCTACAACAGAGTCATATGCATCAGTCTCAATCTCAATCAGTTGTTTTAGATCAGGTAAGGAGAGTATTGGAGTTGAGCATAAGTGATGATTCAGATCATTAAATGATTGTTGTTTTTCCTTCCACCACGTGAACTTTTCCTTGCCACTGCCCTTGGTCACTTGGTTGAGGGCCCATGCAATATGGGATAATCCCAACATGAACCATCGATAGAAGTTGGAAAGTTCCAAGAAGCTCCGAAGCTCAGTTAGTGTGTTCGGGGCTGGCCAGTCATGGATGACTTGGATCTTAGTTGGATCCACATGTACCCCAGGTTCATCAACAATGTAGCCCAAGAATTGGACCCTGTTCATGCAAAAGGAGCATTTTTCCAAGTTGGCATATAGCTTGTGCTGCCACAGAGTGCTCAAAATCTGCTGAATATGCTACATGTGCTCCTCCCAAGTTCTGTTGAAGATGAGGATGTCATCCAGATATACCACCACAAAAGAGTTGGTGAAGGGTCTTAATACATCATCCATCAACCTCATGGAAGTTGTTGGTGCATTTGTTAGGCCAAAGGGCATGACCAACCATTCAAAAAGACCTTCTTTAGCTTTGAAAGTTGTCTTCCATACATTAGTCGGTTTGATGGGACACTGGTGGTAGCCATACTTTAGGTCAATCTTGCTGAAGAACTTTCCCCCCTTGAGTTGGTCAACAAGGTCATCAATTCATGGAATTGGGTACCAGTTCCTAACTGTGATTTTGTTCAATGATATGCAATCAATGCAAATCTGTTAGGTCCCATCTTTTTTATACACCAGTACAATCAGGGTTCGACAAGGGGAGGAGATGGGTCTGATGTGCCCCTTTTGAAGAAGCTCTTGGATCTGACGCTTTATTTCGTCATTTTCCATCAGCGAGAAACGATAAACTAGTCCATTAGGCAGAGGTGCACTGGGGGTTAGATCAATTGGATGCTTGACTTGGCAGTGCATCAGTACCTTGGTGGGTGAGGATAATATGTCTTTGTACTCTTCCACAATTCCTTCCACTTGCTTCTGCTGCAAAGAGAGGCTCTCCATAGAGGTCATGGATGTGGCGATGACCTTCTTCTTACTGTGAGCATGGATCACAAAGAAGACAAACTTCCCGGTCTATGAAATGGCCTTACTGCATTGCTTAGCAGAGATTAAAGAAATAATGATAAGCGGTGCTACCTCTGGTATCATGTACAATTTTCTACTGAAATTAATAATAACATTTCAGGGTCTAGACTCATACACAACATGCTGCTTCCAAAAATATGGTTGTCCTAAAAGAACATCGCAAACTTAAAGGGGAGAAATATCATACAATACCTCATCTTTGAAGGGCTTGATGACGTAGGGCAGACGACACCTGACGTGGAGATCTATTCCTTGATGAAGCTAACTGATGGTGTAGGGTTGCAGGTGTGGTGTCATCGACAGGTCCAACTACTTGATGACCTCTACTGAGATCAAGTTCTTCTGACTCCCGTTATCGACAATGAAATGAAGCGGAGCCCCCTCTACCCACATATGTGATTGAAAAATGCGTTCCCCTTCCTCTGGTTCTTCTAGTTTGCTTGGATGGACTTTGGTGGTAGTGACAGTGGTGTTGGATTCAGATTCGATAATCCACTTCCCTCCTTATGGATTTTATTCAGAGTTAGAATCTACCTCTGAATTAGAATTTTTTAGCTCGACCACTAGTGAATGCTTGGAGCGACATTCTTCGGTGTTGTGCCAAGGGATTTTATGGCATTCACACCACTTTCCCATGTCCTTCTTCGACTTCTCAATACCTTTCTTGTGTTGTAGCTTGGACTGGTTGTCTTGAGAGTGGCCATCTTTTCTCTTTCCCTTGTTTTGTGGGTTGGGGCTGCCTTTGCCCTACTTCGGCTGTGAGGAGTTTGCAGATCCAAACTCTCGCCTCTTCTGCTTAAATTTCTGCTCGATCTTGACAACATATCTATAAGTCATACCCAATGATGTGATGTATAAAAACTCCATTTCTGTTTGAATGTATCTATGCAGACAACCACAATATTTGAGCACTAGATGTCATTCAGATTCTTTGATACCCAACTTGGTGCGCAGGGTATGGAAAATATTGGTGAAATATGGTATGGTTTGGTCCCTTTCTTGACGTAGGGTGGTCCATCTTGTGTACTGTTCCTCGTATCTTCCAATAGGGTAGTACTATTCTTTAATGACATCCCCGAAGGAATCCCATGTGGGGGCGATGGTAAATATTTCAAATTCCCCTACGACCCTTTTCTCAGAGTAAGTATCCCACCAGTCCTTAACATGGGGGATGGCCTTAAGGAGTTCAAAAGTAATCTTTTCCCTATCAGAAAAATTGTGGATTGAAAAATACCCTTCAAGCAGATTCAACCATTTATCTACAACATCTGCATCTATCAGTACTTCAAATAATTGAATTTCAAAATTTACTTGTACCTTGAAGGGGGTTGCATGGCCTCTTGATGAAGATGTGTCTCCTGTGGGTAGTCGTTGAAGGATCTTTGCAAAGTTGTCCATCATTTAATTCCTTTGTCGTGTAAGGGATTCCTTGAGAAACATTTCAAAAGGATCTCCTACTCCATCATTTTTCTTTTCGTCCCCCATGGGTTGTCGTCAGGCTCGACGTGACTGATCTTGCAAAGGATCGTCTGGTTCGAGTCCCAAATTCTTGTACCCAGATCTTGTCAGCGTCATGCATGAAGAAAAATAAATGAAGAGTAGACCAATCCAATACCACTGATCCGGATTTATGAGCTGAATGAAGTGAATAACATACTGAATACAATAACATAGAGATACGAAGAATAACAACATATACCCATTGAACAATAACTTCTCTTGAATAAATAAAATAGGTTGAAACTGTAAAACTGTAGAACTGAAAACAACTTGCTCGAATGATGGTAGCTATCTTTGAGAAGAGATGTGGCTACTACGTGCATCCATCTGAGCAGAATGATTACAATGAGGCTTCAGAGGCCTTTTTAACATTAATCATGAATGTCAAAACCCCAGACATCCAAAAACCTAACCCTAGGAGATGAAACACCAAAATTTATGTGGGCCTTGATGGGTAAGTTGGTACCTCAACTTCCCGGGGTTGTAACTTTTGCATACGACCTCTGTTTTAGGCATGTGATAGTCGATTGGAAAGGTATTTTTGAGAACTAGACACTATGCTATCAAACTTTGACTCCGTCTACAATTTGATTGTGGCAAGACAAAAAAACACTGTTTAGGACCCCAAAACGGCCCTAGAAGTATAGAAAGATGTACCGGCATGAAAAATTCCAAAATAAGCTAGTTGGATTAGGTGGGCAGCCACCAATATCCACCTGACATCTATGTAGGGTTTCAGATAGCTCGAAAGTATAGAACCCACAATTACAAAGAATTAGAGAAGAACGTGTTGAACTAAAACTATCAAAAGGAGCCAATTGGAATAAGTGGGTGGCCACCAATATCCACTTGGATCACCCTCAACCCACAAATCTTGCCCCATTCCACTCCCCTCAATGTCTAGAAATTAACTCGAGCCAAAATGGCTGAGTGCCAACTCAAGGGTCTTTTCTATAATCGTGATCAAAAATATTTTCACGGGCACACGTGTAAGGAACAAAAAACAATTATGGTCATTTTAGAGGATGTTGTTGAAGAAGATGCTGTAGTTTCCCTTGTTGAAGAGCTACCCCTTCCCGATGCTACTACGAAGACCACCGACCCACTCGAAGTTGACCCCCTCATTTTATTTCATTCCCTCACTGACTTCTCTGTTCCACAAACCCTCAAGATCATTGGTTATATTAAGCATAGGAAATTCATCATCCTTGTTGACGGTGGAGGCACCCATAATTTTATTCACTGTTTTATTACCCAGGAAACCAATTGCTATATTTGCGTCATCAACAATTTTCAAATCATGATAGCCAATAGCGGGTCCATGAAATGTGGTGGGCGTTGTGAAAATGTACGTATTCAAATTGGACAATACCACCTGAAATATCATATGTTTTTCATCGACATGGGCGGTTGTGGCATTGTGCTAGGTGATGAATGGGTACGGACTATGGGACCCATTCTCATTTATTTTAAGGAATTAACCATGCAATTCCACCAAAAGGGACAACAATATCAATTCCAGGGACTCACAACAGGTTCTCCTGAGATCATCAGTTCCCATCAAATGGAAAAGCTTCTCAAGAAAGGTCATTCAAGTGTTATTTCCCAACTCCATTCCATTCAAGTAGTTGAGACACCCTCTGTGCATCCTGACCTCCAATCTATCATCTCCAAACACCAAGCTGTTTTTTCCACTCCTCAAGGACTTCCCCCTTCCTGTGGTGTTCATGATCATTCCATTCCTCTTATTCTCGGCAGTCTTCCTCCCAATGGTCACCCTTATCGTCATTCCTTTGCCCAAAAGAATGAAATTGAGAAAATTGTGCAGGATTTGCTCCACATGGGTGTTATCCTCCCTAGTACTAGGCCTTATTCTTCTCATGTGGTCATGGTACTCAAGAAAGAAGGTACTTGGCACACGTGTCTTGACTTTTGTGCCCTTAATAAACTCACCATCAAAAACAAGTTTTCCATTCCTTTCATTGATGATATCTTGGATGAATTGAGTGGTGCTCAGTATTTTACTAAACTTGATCTTCGTTCTGGCTACCACTAGATACATATGAAAGAAGAAAACATTCCCAAGACTAGATTTTGAACTCATGAGAGTCATTATGAGTTATTGGTCATGACCTTTGGCCTATGTAATGCCCCCTCCACCTTCGAAAGTCTCATGGATCATGTCTTCCGTCCTTCTCTCCATAATTTTGTCTTAGTTGTTTTCTTTGATGATATTCTCACCTATAGTAAAACTTGGACATTCCATCTCGCCCATGTGGATCAAGTTATCCATCTACTCTCTCAGCACCAACTTTTCCTCAAACAATCTAAATGTGCCTTTGGAGCCTCAGAAGTGGAGTACCTCGGTCATATTGTGGGAAAGGACGGTGTACGAGTGGATCCTAAGAAAATTGAAGCTATGTAGGATTGGCTTCACCCTAAAACTCTTAAGAGATTACATGGATTTCTGGGTTTAACAATTTATTATCACAAGTTTGTTAAGAATTATGGAAAAATTGCAGCACCTCTCACTACTCTCGTTAAAAATAATGAATTCACTTGGACTCCAGTAGCTGAACAATCCTTCTGGGCCTTGAAAGACACTATGTACATGACTCTGGTTCTATCCCTTCCCAACTCCACCAAGAATTTTGTCTAGGAATGTGATGCTTCCGGAAAAGGAATTGGGGCAGTCCTCATGCAAGATGGTCGGTCTTTGGCCTTCACCAACAAACAAATTTCATACAAAAATTTGGGCCAATCCATATATGAAAAGGAAATGTTGGCTATTCTTCATTCTGTGGATCTCTAGCATCCTAATATATTGGGACAACACTTCCATATTAAAACTGATCATTAGAGCCTTGAGTATTTTCTAGAACAAAGGATTTCATCCCTGGAGCAACAAAAATGGGTCACCAAGTTATTTGGTTATGATTATGAGATGATTTATAAGAAGGGAAAAGAAAATGTGGTTGTTGATTCTCTTTCCCAAAAATATGAAGAAGAAGGGTCCCTCTCCTTCGTTGTACCCGATTGGCTCCAAGTTGCTAGTCAAGAATGGTTGCAAGATCCCAAAATATCTCACTTGCTCCAACAACTGCAAGAAAATTCTCCAGCCTCTCCAGGGTACTCTTGGCACAATAATGAGCTTCGCTACAAAGGCCGTCTATATTTAAGCAAACAGTCAGAACATAAATCTATGGTTCTTTCTGAGCTTCATGCTTCACCCACCGCTTGGCATTCTGGGTTTACCAAAACCTATGAAAGAGTCAAACGTTTTTTATTTTATTTTTTGGGATGGTATGAAACAAGAAATCCACACCTTTGTGGATAAATGTGATGCATGTCAATGCAACAAAGGATAAACAGTCAAATCCCTTGGCACACTCCAACCCTTTCCAATTCCCCTTTCTATTTTGTGGGATATTTCTATGGATTTCATTGTGGGCCTCCCTAAATCCGGAAACAAGACAATCATGATGGTGGTGGTTGATCGTCTTTCCAAATATGCTCATTTATGTTCTCTGCAACATCCCTTCATCGCATCCACAATGGACCAAGTTTTCATGGATAATATCTTCAAACTTCATGGCATGCCACATTCTATTGTCTCTGAGAGGGATCCCACATTCACCAACAATTTTTGGCAAGAATTGTTCAAGCTACAGGGCACCCAATTACATCTCAGCACCGCCTATCATCCCCAGATTGATGGCAAACTAAAATTGTCAACAAGTGTTTAGAAACATATTTAAGGTGTTTTGCATCTGATCGTCAACATTAGTGGGCTCAGTGGTTGCCACTAGTTGAATACACATCTTACCATACAACCACTCACATGACTCCTTTTGAAGAAGTATATGGACAAAATCCACCATCAATTCTCTCATAGATGTCAGGTGTCTCTAAGAATTAGGAGGTTGAAAAAAATCTTACAGTACGCGAGCCCATTCTCTGTACCCTCAAAGTCAATTTGGTGATGGCTCAAAATCGCATGAAGAAGCAAGCTGATCAAGGTCGTTCTAAACGTCAATTTATTGAAGGGGACTAGGTGTTTCTTCATCTACAACCTTATAAGCAGACTTCACTCAAAGTTGAACATTGGCAGAAGCTTGCTCCCAAATTTTATGATCCTTATGCCATTCTCAAGCGTGTGGGGCCCATCTCCTACCAGTTATCTCTTCTTAATGATTCTAATCTCCATCCTGTTTTTCATGTTTCATGCTTAAAGAAGGTGATTGGAACTAAGTGCCAAACTCAAACCCGTCTCCCTAAGTTGGATGAAGAAGGTTCCATTTGGTTACAACCCCAAGCAGTCTTGGACCAACGTGAACGTCGTCTCCGTCAGTGCACCATTCGAGAAGTGTTAGTGTAGTGAAAAGATACAACTCCAAAAGATGCCACCTGGGAGCCTGCTACCATTCTGCAACAATTTCCTCATCTCAAGCCTTGAGGACAATGTTGTTTTTCAATGGGGGGGATGTTAGGGACCTAACCTCCCTAACCCCTCATGTAGGTAGAATAATATATTTTTCATTTAGTAAAGGCTGACATTAGTTTATAGGACTATTTAATAAATGAGAACAAGTAAATGTAAGAATACCTAATAGAAGTCCATTGGATGTAGCTTGGGTGGTTGGGAGGAATGATTGTTACCCTCCCCACCCAGGTTCAAATCCTTGGAGTGACATGTTGTACCCTTAATGGGAGGTTCTTCCATACTAGAGAACCTTTCAACGCAACCAAAAACTATATAAATACTTTGTCAATTGGGTTTAGCCTGAGTGGTTTGTGCTGAGGGGTGTTCCCCCCCACCCAGGTTCAATTCCTGCAAGTGACATGTTGAGATCTTAAATGAGTAAGCTATCGAAAAAGCCTCGACTTTCTACAAAATTTGGTTTACCTAGGGTACCATCCTTGAACTGAGTTAAAGTGCCTGCTGGGTTTCCCCAGGCTTTATTCCAAGTAAAAAAAAGAAGACCTAATAGAAGCTTTCGCTTCTAGAAAGATCTTCCGTTAGAAGGTTCTTTAGAAGATAGAATTAGTATAAATAAGAGTAGGAGGCATGATAAGTTTTTGTCTTGAGAATTATTGTAATAGAGCATTTCTCTACTGGAGGTTTCCCCCTCAAAGAGGCAAGTGAACATTTTTTCCTATCAAAAAAGGTATTGTTTTGGTGTTGTGGTTTCATATATTTTATTGTTCCGCTGTTATTTTCTGCAGTGTTTATGTTTTTCTGCTAGTATAATAGATCTGGAACCTTACAACAGAGGCCTTTTGGCTGTCCTTTGATTTGGGTTTTGTACTATGGATGGTGGCTATGGATTCCAAAGACACATGGATTAGCTCTATGCATGTAATGTATTGGATAAATAATGCATAATGTTTAATTATTGTGGTGTATTTATGCTTATTTCAATTGAATTGCAAACTATGGTGGTTGTCTGATTAATATTGTAATTGAATATATGTTTATAGAAATTGTGGAGAAATTATGCTCTCTTTGTGTGTGATATTGTACGGGGTTGTGACTTGACTACATCAAGTGGTATTAGAGCAAGTATAATCCTAAGGGATTGGGACAATTCCAATGAAAAATAGGAGAGACAATTAGAACTTTTACCATGAGAAGAGGGGGAATTTTGTGAGACAACAGTCATAATGAAAGAGGAAGAGTGTAGATAACTCTAGCAAGGGTGTCATGTTGGGTATAGTTATTTGAATGAGTGGTCAAAGCATGCCTTTAATGATAGGATTGGGTAGATGTTGTGAAAGGAGATACAACTCCAATCTTAAAGAGCATTGGGTAGAGGTCGTGGAGGATGATATGTTTTGAAGAATCTACAAGAGGAGGTTGCAATAATGTTGCAATGGATATTGTAGGGGAAGAGAGAATTGTAGAAAAACAAAAGAAATTTGTGGTAAAGACTTGATACAGAGATAATGCACGTTGCAATGAAAATTGCAACATGGTAGGGTAGTGAGAGGAAGAATCAGAAGAGAAAATGTTAGTTCAAAAGTGGTGGAAAATGTTGTAATGTTTTTGCAACAAATAATTAGGAGCATGGATGCTTTTCGAATTGGTCTAGTAGAGAGGAATGTTCCTAGCTAAAGTAATCCAAAAAGGTAAAGAAGAGGATGTGCAATAACACCAAATGAAAAAATGAATTAATGAAAACTTGATAATTCAAATCCAAAAAACTTGATGAAATGAATTGATGAAATACACCAATATTTTGATTTCAATGAAGTTAAAATCATCTATAGAATGATAATTGTCTCTAGAAGATTTATAAACGAAAAACTATACATATGATGGATGTTAATACTTTAAGAAAGAGTGAAAATGAGAAAAACATATATAATAATAAATAAATAAAATCAAAATTAAATAAAAAGATAATCACTAAATTATACTTTGAAGATGGAAAAAAAATAAAAACAAAGTGAAAATGAAAAAAACATATTTAAAAAAAAAAAAAAAATCAAAATTAAAAATAAAGATAATTACCAAATTAAAATATATGCTTGTAAATTATAATTATACTTTGAAAATGGAAAAAAAAATAAAAACATAAAAACAAAGTGATAAATATATTAAAAAACTATTTTCATGACTTTTATAAAATGGCCATGTAAGGTAAAAATAACATGGGATAAATTTACAATAACTTTTATTGGTAGTGTGGAGGAGTAATGAGTGAATGTTAGATGTCACATTTCATACCTTTGTTCTTTGTTGTGTGGTATGTTGTTTTAATTTTTTTAATGTGGTAATATTTTTTATTTTAACATTTGTAATAATGATATTAATCAATAAATGATGTTATTTGTTAATATTTTAATATTATTTATGTTTTATTATTAATTTAATATTAAATTATAAAATTGAATAAATAAATAAATAAATAAATTTAATTAATTTTTTATTAATTTGTTTTTTATTTGATAATTTTTTTTGTAAAAAATTATAATTTTAATCATAAAATTTTGTTAGTAGAAAATTTAATTTATTAAAAAAAAAAAGAGTAGATCGAAGTGAAACATTATTTCAGGAGGAAAAAGAAACAACAATAAAAACAAGATGCTAACCCAAAAATTAATTTAAAAAACAAACAATAACAATTATATGTTAACCCAAAAATTAATTTAGAAAAACAAAAAATAAAAACAAGGTGCTAACCCAAAAATTAATTAAAAGTTGATATTATTTCAGGAGGAAAAAGAAAACAACAAGATGTTAACCCAAAAATTAATTTAAAAAAAAAAACAATAAAAACAAGATTCTAACCCAAAAATTAATTAAAAGTTGATATGAGATGTTGGTTAAAATCAACTAGAATTAAGTTTATAGTGTAACCAAATATTCATAAGTTAATAAATTTGTTTTCATTCTATAATGGTTATGTTGTCACTAATATCAAAGGTGCTAGATAGACCCGTGGCAGAAGTAGGCTTTAGTTCAGGTCATGGGAAGGGTACCCTTTAAGGGCTCACTAAGTAGGCATGCATGGGTGGGAACCATGATCCAAGGTAGGTCAGTTATGGAAGGAAGTAAGTAAGTCAAGGAAGGAAGTAAGTAACATGCACTTGGGCTTCCCTCTGGCTCGTAGGTAGTGGAGAGGTGGATGGAAAGGTAGCTAAGGATATCGTGATCTCTGCTTAGTATTGTGGGATAAGTATTGTGGGATAGATATGTGTTTGTATTTGAATGTATGGTCATGTGTGTTAATGTGGATAGTTACATAGTTGTGATGATGATGTGTTAAAGTGTCATTGTTCTTTAAGATTGGGGTTAGTTCATGGTTGATTAAGATAATAAATTAATTATTTAAGGTTAGTTTATGGTTGATTAAGATAATAAATTAATTATTTAAATTTGATATTTAGTTTTAGAATTTTTTTTAATGTTTTATTATTTTTACTTTTTAATTTAATTCTTTATATATTATATTAAATAGTAAAAACAAATATCAAATTATTTATAAATTTTAAATAATTTTAATTATATTAATTTTTTATATTAATAAATTTATTTATAATAATAATAATTTATTTTTAAGTTTTGATAAAGTTTAGAAAGATATACATATCTTATTTTCTATAAATTTGAATTTGTGATTTTTTTAAAAAGAAACATATGTTTTTAACCATTAAACCTATTCATATTGTATAATATCAATATAGTTATCTTAACATAATATAATAACCTAAAGCTAATAAAAAATATTTTTAAAATACAAATTTATTATATAATTTTTTTAAAAGTCTTATACTATGTAATAAGTAGTTTTAAGTTCCCCAGATGGGTTGATAGTGCAGTCTAGGTGTCATATGGAAAGGACCAGAGATGGCTAACGTGGCATCAACCACGTGACAGGTGTGTGCCCCTCTCTACCTCCCACGCCATGAATTTAATGCATCTCCATTGTTATCAGAGCGTCATTACTCCTAGTGCGCTCTGCTCTAGCCTCTCGTCCCCTCGATGGATCGATTCATTGGATTAGCCTTTACTCTACTTGTGTGTGTCCTCTTCCACCAATGATCTTTGCATCATGAATCTCACCAACCTCGCTTTCATCTCTATTCGATTTTGGTCGAGTCCTCCAGCAGTGTGTGCCCTCCCCTGCCGCTCCTTGGCTTTCTTAGCCTTCTTCCGGTGCCTACTTGCCATTGCTACGCTTCATTCATGTCGAGACAATGAGGGAAGTCCAAACGCGGCTCGACTTGGCAACCAAATCGACCGAGCTTGGCAATTTGACCCCCGCCTGCCCCTGCACCTTCTCACAGTTCATCACCCTCCTCGGAGCAGTCTTCCCATAGCCTCAACGGTCTTCCACCCCTCTCCTAGCCCTATGCATGCAGGATCGAATGGTTCGACCTCCTGGGAAACTCTTTGGGCTTCAACCCAGGGCCAATTTCAGACTTGGCCTCCTCTTCGCAACCAACTCCAGTTGTTTCTCCCAATTCTTCTGCGAATTCGGCACCTGCGCCTTCTCTAGTCCATTTGTCTCCGGTCCAAGCTCCGAGTGAAGGTTTCTTTGATGGCCATGGACATCGATAGGAGAAACCTCACTCCTGCTCAGACTGTGCCACCTGCACAAAGGTACAATAAGGCCTTGCAATTTTGCAAGGCCTAGTGTTCGAAGTACGTAAGGAAGTGGACGACCTACATTTTCGTTTGGAGGTCTTGGACGAGAAGGGGACACAAATCCTGCAAATTCTTCCAGCCTTGCATGGATCGTGCCACCCCTCAGACGCGACACCAAATGCACCAGGGAACAAACAACCGATACTGGTACCAACTTAGCTCAGGTCTCCGGAGGAGGAAGCAGATCCAGACACGCCTCCAACGCTCAGGGCCACCTCCTTGGACGCGGTACCACACTACAAGCCCACAACTTGAACTTCACAAGTGTCTCTCTGCATGGTTTGCTGGATGTTTAGATTACATTGTGCCACTTGTCGCTTTTAGTTATATTCTGTCTGGTTTGTCTTATGTTAGTCTTAGCGGGAATAGTAAATCGGTTTCCCCCATGGGGCGATTTTACTCCAGGTGTTAGACGTAGTCTTATGAATGATCTTTTGATACATTGGTTCCAGACCTAGGAGGTTGGCTGAATTAATTTCCCCACAAAACTATTCAGTTATCACAGTGTGAGTTAAACTGTTGATGCTGTAATTTTTTATTTTGAATTTTTTTATTATAGAATTTTACAAAAAAAAATAGTTTTAAGTTATTTTTTTACCTAATTAAAAATAAATAAACCAAAAAGCGTTGTAAAGTGACAAAAAAGAACGAGAGCGAAAATCTATGGGACCTTGGGCCAACATGCTCGTTGTATGGATAAGATAATTTAAGGTCATCTGAATGATTTCTCATGGGGAGCAATTATATCGACCCAACATTAATTCATATACAACCACATAGCCCAGAGGAGAGAAAATAAATAGAAATTGTATAATATTTTAGTTGTGGTGCATAATAAATGATTCCTTAAAACAATCGATACCCTACCAAATAACGAGAACATAGTAAAAAGAGAAATGTTATAAATTGTATAATGTTTTCATAGGAGTGTATAAATATTTATTTAAAAATAAATAAATAAGTAATTTTATTTATAAAATAAAACAAATGTTGAGAGACCAAAAAAACATAAGTAATTTTATTTATAAAATAAAATAAATGTTGAGAGAGAATTCAAGAATTGTATTTATAGGTTTGTAGCTTTAGTTATAAGACTATTACCTATAGTTTCACAAAAAAAAATAAAAAAGATTAGAGTGGATCTATACTAGTGAAGCATGATATATAATTTTCGTGAAGATTTCCAATAAAATATAGACATCTTTATACATCGAGAGAGTTCAGTCGGTCTTTTTGAAGGAGATCATTATGTCTTTCCATGAAGAGATATTGATCACAAAGCTCAATAGATAGCAAATGAAACTTAGAACCAAGGAAGATGAACACATTCAAAGGAGTGCATAAGGGATTGTTAGTGATCTTCTATATCCCATTTTCCAGCACCACTCCATCCTTAAATAGCACGTCTTCTTCATTGTTCCTATCTTTGTAAACACGTGTGAAAGAGATGTAATAGAAGGATGATTTCAATCGCAGAACGTCATGAAAAAGAGGTTTCAAAGTCAATTGGTGAAAATTGAATTCTCCTTTCATCCATTGAATTACAAGCAAAGTGTCTCCATAAATTTGAATATGAGAAATGCCATGTTCATGAGCTAGCGTTAATACCAGTTTTAGAGCCATGAGTTCATAGAAGTTATTTGTGTTGTTGCCTAGTCCAACCTTAAAAGAGATGCTATGAGCGAGGGATAGATGTAGAATTCCCCTGCCCCACCTTTGGGGGGGATCCTTGGGAGGATCCACAAAAAAAAATCCCAAGGAAAGTCTTTATTTATGACTTCTTTAGGGGAGTGTTTTGATATACATGTTTCCTTAAATTGAGGAAATGCAGAGAGGATGTCCAGACTTTGGATATCACATTTTAAAGACAGGGTGTCCTTATCCTCAAAGAGCTTAGAATTTTGAGTCAACTAGATTCCCTATGATAAGGTTAGAGGGAGAGATTTATACCTCTTTGTGGTTGTTCATACACTAGTTCTTGAGGGCTTCTTCAATGGAGTTCCCCTTCCAAACATTGTTCAAACCAATCAAATGATTTGTTTCCTAACAAACTTCAATAGTATAGACACAGGTCATAATAAAGTGAGAGTTTGTTTTTTAGTCTGCTTTGAAAAGACAACATCGACCTAATTCCTGATAGCTATCCTTTTTGCTTACCATTTTTCGTTAATTACTTCCTTTTTTATACTTCCTTTATCCAGTTCACCTTATTTATCATTAAGGTATGAATCCTTCCCCATATACCATCATTACACTATTTTTGCATAATTCTTTAAGGAACTTGCTACTTTCATGTACTAATATTTCCATGCAGGAGTAATACAACAATGTGGATCCAACTCCAAGTTGTTGCAATTATGGCACAAACCAACTACTACAACTCCAAGTTGCTATGATTTCGGGCACAAACCAACTAATCCAACTCCAAGTGCACTCGCTGTTGTTGCAACTCCAGACAACCATTGCAACTTCGAGCACACTTTCCATTGCTGTGACTCTAAATAAAGATCACCAACACGACATTCAACACTGTAGCTGGTAGTTGGAAGCAATATTCATGAAGAAGGGAGATAAGAGGCAAGTGAGTGAGTAAAGGAGAAATCGGTTTGCTTACCAAGTCGACACACGCC
>ML789174.1:112032-125414 GCA_009831015.1 Picea engelmannii | reverse complement strand
CAAGAAAATGGAAAAATGGAGAAGATCATGAAAACGGTTTTGGATCTATTTTTTAACAAATAGTTAGTCTCTAAGAATTAGGAAATCACCAACCGTCCTAAGATTGGTGGTTTTGTATAAATGTAATTTTTCAAGACTAAGAATGGGCTTTTTTCTGGAGGAGATTGTAAAGAGAAAAATTCATTTTGCCAGAATTAATACCATATAGATTGAAGATTCCAGATCTTGTCAAGCCTGAGTTATGTGTTTCTCTGTCATTTCATCTTTTATTTCACACCCTCGTTAAATGTTTTCATGAGGTAACTTCTATTTAGGTGATTAAACTTCCAGATTATCTAACCATTTGCAGTTTTTCCTTTGTATCAACTGCTAGCGGATATAAGACCTATGAACATTTTAGAACTATGAAATTATATACTTCTTTGAAGTTATCACCCTTCCTTCTTCTATTTGTATAAAATGAGATTCCTCTTAAATTGATGCCTCATTTTTGTTATACAACTACATGTTTCCTTTTCTTTCTTCATTCCATGCACTGTCTCTTTTAAAATTGACTCAAATACTAGAAAAGGCCTTCATTTTTGTTATACTATTGATTCATAATTTGGAAGTTTTGTTCTTATTAATTCAAACCAGAAATCTGCGACCCTTAAAAAATAATTTTTTCT
Organism: Picea engelmannii; assembly: GCA_009831015.1. Taxonomy (NCBI): domain Eukaryota; kingdom Viridiplantae; phylum Streptophyta; class Pinopsida; order Pinales; family Pinaceae; genus Picea; species Picea engelmannii. The sequence continues at coordinate 124,746 of ML789174.1, read as the reverse complement.
TTTTTTTGACTTAAAAGAAAGGAAACCCTTTTCTTTCATGACTGTTCCAGTTACCACACAACCTAATATAGAACCCGGTCTATCAAATCAGACGAGCATTGAATTAAACCTATTCAATACCATCTTACAAACAACAAATACATGGGTAGAACTTGAACATTCATGGGCTGCAATTGAAAGGGATATTAGCATTCAAGAACAATGGGAAGCTAGACAGAGACAGTTAAGGAACCAATTGTGATCTCGGTTTCCTTTAAACTAATATTTTTACCCATTAATTATCTCTGCCTTTTCGGATGCCTTGATGGTATACTTTAGAGCCTTAAAGTATAAACTCAGGAACAACATCTTTTTGGTGTCGTTGTCGGGGAGCAAAGAAATGAATCTTTTCCCTGGGAAGAACGACATTGACTTTTTCTTTCTTTGATAGTGAACAAAGATCGAAAAACCTTCTAAGGCTACTTTTATCCTTCACTTGGCGACTCCACAATAAGTAAACTAGCTTTCAGCCGAAAGAACACCAGAAAGAACCCAGACGACAAGCAGATCTCGCCAGTATCTGATCCGGAAAATATTTTAAAATCAAGAAGATTTCTTAGACAAATCGTTTCGCCAACACATACTATCTGTCAAACTAATTCTACATGGTCGAACATCAGAGGAATACTTGAGAGATCTGTCTCCCTCCCCCTTTCAATTGATACATGCTCTTTTCCCGAAGTCCAAACTCCTACTACCGAATGCTTCGACGAATGTCCTGTGTATCTTGATTTAACCCCCATCAATTCTCCGATATATTCGTCTTACAAGCCTGGAGAAACACGTTCTCTTCATCTTGGGCCTTCTTTTTCCAGTTTCCTGTGCCTTGACGATTAGTTCCCCACAACCTTTCTGTCACATTCAAGTACAACCCAAGTTTCAATCTCAAATCTATCAATGGCTGCACATGGAGGTGTGGGGGCTAGAGGCGGTGTTGTAGGTGGTGCCACAGGGGGAGCAACAGGTGGCCAAGTACCACTCCCTGGAATTTTTGCTAAGGTGGCTACCAGATATGCCCCTCTTGTCCTCCTGGTTCCCCTACATTACCTTCCAGAAAATTACATGAAAAATCTCCCAAAATTTACAAGGGAAGGCGATTTAACCGCACAAGAACACATCAATTTCTTTGACCAATTCGTCCATATCCTAGGACTCGAACACGAAGATGTCTACTCCGGACTCTTAGTACAAACTTTCGAAGGGTATGTCAGAACCTGGTTCTGAGGCTTAGCAACAGGATCTTTAAGGTCATACGATGAACTCGAAAGTGCTTTCATCAGGCAATGGGGAGAAAGAAAAGATCACCTCTATTATCTGACTGAATTCGGGGCTCTTAGAAAGAAAAATTATGAATCAGTTCTCGAGTTCACCCAAAGATTTAATAAATTGTACAATAAAATTCCCATCGAGGTCAAACCTTCTCAGCCTGCAGCAAAAGTAACCTTTGCTAGAGCTTTCGACCCTGATTTCGCCTTACCATTAAGAGAGAGGAGATCAATAGACCTCACCAATATGCAAGACGATGCCCTAGAAATTGAATCAAACATGATGGCTTCAGGAAAGCTAAAAGCCAAAACAGAGGCTGGGAACAAAGAAACCAGAAGATATAGAGAACAAGGAGGATATTCTGGGTCAGGAAGATCTTCGGGAGACAAAATGGACGACATGGCTAGGATAATTAAAGAACTGTCTAATAAGATTTCAAAAATGGAATTAGATCAGACAAAAAATGACCATTTTACCAGAAAGGATTTTAGAAGGAATCCCAATCCTCAAATCCCACAAAGACAGACTAAGAATGAAGATCAAAAAATCCCAACCCCCTTCAAGAGTGAAAACTTCATTGGAGAGGAAGATTTAGAAGATTTCGAGGAATTAGAGGAAGATATGAACAATCTGGGTGATGATGAGCCACAACCTTATTTATCGAGACAAGATTATGAAAAATTCTTAAATAAAGAAAATAGATTGGAAAATGACCTAAACAATAGTACTTTTGAAGATTTGACCTACCAAGGTATTGTCGATGGTATAATGGTCGAGCTTCAACATAATTACAATCTAAGGTCTAGAAACATGAGTGTTGCAATAGCCCAAATGAAAACGATCTTGCCGAGGAGAGAGACAGGTGAGATAGTTTCAAAAAATGTTGAAAAACAGACTGAAAAACTAACATAACGGACACACAACCTACCAAGACTAAGGTAGCTGAAATACCCATAGTCAAAACACTGAAAGAGAAAGTTCCTGCAACGGAAATGAAACCCTCACCACAAATGAAAGCTGATAAGAAGGGGACCAAATCCCAAACCATAGAGAATGACAAAATTGTGGGGAGTTTTAATCTGGAAAATGGAATCAATAAAATCAAGATCCCCATACCTCTTGTCGAGATGGCAAAAAACCCAATCTACAGAAAACAAATTGCCAAGATGATTAGTTTTTCAGAAGATGAAAGCCAAGCCGATGTCATTAACTTAGAAGATGACAAACCAAACATAATTTCCGGTCCACATTTTGAAGGCACCAAAGACATTGTTGCCCCCTTCTATATCACGTTAACCCTGTTCGACCAACTACTCCACAACTGTATGCTCGATTCTGGAGCATCCCATAATGTAATTCCTTAAGCCATTATGGACAAATTGGGTCTCGAAATCACCAAGCCTTATGGAGATTTATATTCTTTCGATTCAAGGAAAGTTAAGTGTATAGGCATGATTAAATATTTGGTGGTAAATCTAGCTCAAATACCTACGAAAAGCATTCTCATGGATGTAGTGGTTGCCGATATCGCTCTGAAATATGGTATGTTGTTATCTAGATCCTGGGGTGCCAAGCTTGGGGGATCCCTCCAACTTGAAATGAAATATGTTACGATCCTAGTTTTTGGAGGACAGTTCACGCGCATGTACAGAGAAACCAGGTTGGCATTCACGGTAAGTGATCTACGCAACCTGAGTAACCACCCCGTATATATTGTTGATCAAGATCTAGGTAATTGTATTTTATCCATTGAAGATGATATTGTTTTAGGTATAGATGAAAGTAGTACAAAAGAAAAAACAGAAACAGAAGAAAATAAAAAAAATGTATATAACATTGGTGTGTGGAAGATGTTTTTTGATGACACTTCATCTTACCTTGGAGCCAGAGCTGAGGCACTCCTTGTGGCCCCTGATAATAAATTCATAATCCCTTTTTCCTATAGACTCCAGTGGAATGTGGACCACACTAATAATGTATGCGAGTATGAAGCCTTAGTATTAGGGTTGGAAGCCGCTAGGAGAATGAAAATAAAAAACCTCAAGATCTTTGGTGATGCTGAGCTAATCGTAAAACAGGTAAACTGACAGTACCAGGCCAAACATCCTAGGCTGAGGTCTTACAAGAATTGCATCTGGGATTTGATCGAAAATTTCTTCTCCTCTGTCAAAGTCCACTACATTCCAAGAACTGAAAACCAACAGGCCGATGCATTAGCCAAAGTAGCCTCAACCTTCACACCTCCCACCGCTTTCAAACTAAAATACCATATACAAATGAGACACCGATCTTCCATACCCAATAACACACAGCACTGGCAAGTTTTTGACGATGATGAACAACTGCGTAAATTTTTAGAATCGATAGATGAGTTTTCCAAAACTCATATCGACCAAGAAAACCAACATGATCCTGTTTGGATCATGCAGGAAGGGGAAGACCCCCAGGAATTCCATGATAAAATCACCAGTCATCGAATGCTTGCTCTAAAAAATAACCAGACCCCAAGGGTCTGATTCCCTTGGAAAGGTTATTTAATCAAGATGACATCCCATTAAGATCCACCTTACAACCTCAACCTGAAGAGGTTGAGGACTGTGACATAGGTACCAAAGAAAACCCTCGGTTGGTGAAACTGTCCAAAGACTTGTCCCCAGAAAACAAAAGTAAATATGTTGAGTTTCTTAGAAAGTATAAAGACATTTTCGCTTTGTCTTACGACGAATTGAGAACTTATGATACTTCTATAATCAAACATAAAATTCCTTTGAAACCTGGTGTCAAGCCTTTTAAATAGAAACTTAGACAGATAACCCTATTATGCTACCAGTAATAGAAAAAGAGGTCAAAAAACTCTTAGACACCAAAATCATCATCCCACTAAGATATTCCCAGTGGGTAGCTAATCTAGTCTTAGTAAGAAAGAAAAATGGTGAAATCAGACTGTGTGTTGATTTTAGAAACCTGAACCGATCATCACTCAAAGATAATTATCCGTTGCCTAATATGGACGACGTCTTAGAGAAAGTAGTTGGAGCTAACAGAATGTTAACGATTGATGATTTTTCAGGTTACAATCAGATCGCAGTACACCAAGACGATAAAGAAAAAACGACTTTCACAACTCCTTGGGGTACCTTCATGTATGATAAAATGCCTTTCATCTTGATGAATGCGGGTGCAACCTTCCAACGAGCCATGGACATCGCCTTCGTGGGTGAGAGAGATAAATTCGTTGTCATCTATCTCGATGATTTGACTGTTTTTTCAAAATCTGATGCAGAACATTTAGTACACCTGAAGCAAACCTTCGAGAAATGTCGTAAATTTGGTTTATCCCTTAATCCCAAAAAAACTCATTTCACTATGCAAGAAGGTAAGCTTTTAGGTCATCTAGTGTCTAAAGACGGAATCAAAATCAATCCCAAAACAATTGAAGCAATAGATACCATAAATATTCCTAGGAATGTAAAATAAATTCAATCTTTCTTAGGAAAAATAAATTTCTTGAGAAGATTCATCCCTAACTTCGCCGAAACTGTGAAACTGATCACATATATGTTAAAAAAGAACAGTGAGACGAAGTGGACAAGCGAAGCAAAAACATCCTTTCAACGAATCAAGAAAGTTATYAGCGAAGCACTAGTCTTGGCAAGTCCTGATTACACAAAARAATTTCATATTTTTTCCTTCGCTTCCAAACACACTATTGCAGCTGTATTGTTACAGAAAAATGAAGAAGGCTTTGAACAACCCATTTCTTTTTTCAGTAAAAGTATGAGAGATGCGGATTTGAAATATAATATACTAGAAAAACAAGATTACGCAATGGTAAAGGCTCTCAAGGCCTTCAGAACATACGTATTACATTCAAAGATCATAGCCTATGTTCCTACAAGCTCTGTCAAAGACATACTGGTTCAACCGGATAGTGATGGGAGAAGAGGCAGATGGCTAGCCAAGATTCAGGAGTTCGATCTTGAAGTCAAACCAACAAAACTCATTAAAGGCCAAGGTCTGGCTAAGCTGTTAGCCAAATCCAACTTGCAGGCACTTGGAATTGATCAGCTGCAAGAAGATGAATATTTTCTAGAGATAAATGAACTCGACTTCGCTACATCTACGGTTGCCATAGAAGACAGGTTTTCTTCTTCAGGCTGGTACCGCGATATTGTTTCTTACTTATTGACTCTTCAATGTCCCAGCAAACTAACCCCATCTAAAGCCAGGACACTGAAGCTACATGCTATAAAATATTGTATTGTAGACGAAAAATTATTTTGGAAGGACCCCCTCGGTTTCTTGTTGAGCTACTTAGTCGAGACCAAACCCAAAAAGGTTATAGATGAGTTCCATGAGGGAGTGTGTGGAGGACACCACGCTTGGCGAGCCATAGCTTATAAAATCCTAAGAGATGGATATTACTGGCCCAAACTTTTCACAGATCTAAACACCAAATTCCGAACTTGTGTTCCCTGTCAGTTGTTTACAGGTAAGCAGAAAGTCCCAGCTTTACCTCTAATTCCAGTTAAAGCCGAAGCCCCTTTTCAGAAGTGGGGCCTCGATTTTATTGGAGAGATTCACCCACATTCCAGTGCTCATCACCGGTGGATTCTAACCGCAACAGACTATTTTACTAAGTGGGTGGAAGCTATTCCCACGAGAAACGCAACTGACGTAGTTGTAATCAATTTTCTAGAGGAAAATATTTTATTCAGATTAAGTTGTTCCCGAAAGATAGTCACCAACAATGCACAAGCGTTTAAATCGATGGCTATGATAAAATTTTGTCAAAAATTCAACATCATATTAGGCCACTCCACAACTTATTATCTGCAGGGCAATGGTTTAGCTGAATTATCTAACAAAACTCTGACAACTGTGATAAAAAAAATATTGACTGACAACAAGAAGACGTGTCATATTCATTTGAAATACGCCCTATGGATCAACAGGATAAGTACCAAAAGGGCGATTGGAATGTCCCCTTTTCAGATGGTTTATGGCACCGATGTTATTTTACCAATCAATCTTGCTCTACCTGTAATGAAAATTTGGCAAGATTCAAATGAAGAACCTAACGACATTACCAGGAGAGAAAACCAGTTGGTCGAAGTTCAGCAAGATAAGATTGAAGTAAACGAAAAGTTGCAGAGATATCAAGATAAGATGAAGGCTTTGTTTGATCAGAAGGCTAAGGATAGAGATTTCCTCCCTGGAGATCTGGTACTAAAATGGGAAGCCAGAAGAGAAGACACGGGCAAACACGACAAGTTCGATTCGATCTGGTCTGGCCCTTATAGAGTCTCGACCTCAAAAGGAGAAAATTCCTTTTCATTAGAAAATCTCAATGGAGACATTCTAGGAGCCCCTGTGAATGGGTGATACCTTAAACACTACATGCAATAATTTGTATTCAAATTTTCATTGTACATACCGGTTTGTTTTCACGTTTCCCTTAAAGTTACGTTATTTTTGGTAAGTAATATATATATATATATTTATTAAATTTCAGAAAATGAAAATACAAAATAGCTCAAATCTAGCAGTTCACAATAAGCGTCTGATAATTATCAAGTCATTTTATTCGCAGGAACAACGTCATGGACTCAAGAGATCAACTACACTACTAGGGTAATCTGCATGGATAATCAAGATAAATACTTACCAAAAAGGTAATAAGTAAACAGTCCTCTGGCTGCAAATGCGGCAAAATACTAAGGTATGAACTCTGACTTGGAAACCTGAGTTAAAAAATGTCCTAAGAGATACAAACGAATGAGACGCAAATTTTGAGTTTTCCAATTAAAAATAAAAATAAAAATAAAATAAAAAATTTATACTCGTTGGCACTCCTAAGTAGTCCGAGATTCTCTCATCTTTTCCCTTCGATCACTATCAAGTTTACTCTTCACCCAACCCTGACTTTTCCCCTTTAGTCTCTAAGTATTAAAAAAAACGGGGGCAAAAAGGTCTCATCTTAATTTCAGAAACGTTGAGATTGACTTTCGAAGCAAGGATAGGTAAAATTCTATGTTTCTCCTAAACTTTGGCTGAACTAGAAGTCTGTCTGGGCTAATCCTAACCTTTTTAGTCGCTCTAGCAGAAATAAAATGATCGTTTTCGCTAAAAAAAAAAAAAAAAAGTTTCAAGTTTCAAGTTTTCTCTGAGATTCTCCATAAAGTTAAAGTGTCTGAGGGCCCAAAGGAGATTGATCCAGAGCTATTTAAAAAAAGCAGATAGACCCTTGCTGTAATTTTTTTTTTTTTTTAAGCAGTATATTTTCCCTGAGTATGTTACATACTTATTGATTGCCCCCACTTCGTAACAAAAATGTGTATAAAGAGATGGTGAAAGGAAATTCGTTATCGATTGCCCCCATCTAATCTAAAGAGATGGTGAAAGGAAATTCATTATATGATTGCCCTCATCTCAGCATTTAAATGCTAAAATTTCGAAGTGGTGAAAGGAAATTCAATGTGGAAAATCTAATAACTTCATTGGGGTACTGAACAGGCCCGTTGGCAGTGAAGCAATGTCTACATATTGGACAAGGATGTTATACACGAATTGCAAGATGCTTTGGTAATTTTCTCCTTTCAGCCAGATTACACTCTAAGATTATGGGATTCCAGGTTACACTCTAAGAGTCTCTTGATGTGAATACGATCAAATAAAAACCGGTATAACGACTAATCTTGTTTTTATTATCTTGCACAAGTCCGAGGTCGGTTTTAGAAAGGGAAATCTATGTGAGCCTATTTCGAGATTGTCGAATGCTTTAGTCTTGAAAGTTTTTCAAAGTTAAGGTTGGAATCTTTATCCTCCTAGTAGGGTTTTCACAACTATGTCTCACAGACTGGAACAACTGACCCCATTTACCCAATAAAAGGCACTAAGTCTGCCCGTTCTCCTCGTCCCACAAGGAGACGAGGTCCCCAATTGGAGCCTATGTTGAAACTAAGTTTTTAAACTTTTTACCTCTAAAACTAAAACTTTTTTCTTTCGGGATTCGGCTTCTCATAAGGTATAATCCTCGCTACCAGTCCAAAAAGACCGGTCCCGAAATCCCGAAATGATTTCTTTTCTTCGTTATAATAAAAGACAGAAAATTCAAGTGTTATTAAAGTCTAGACGCACGTTCTGTAAAATACTTTCAATCGCGATAAATTAAAATCCTAAAGGAGTTAATTAACCATCTTTTAACCTTTCAGGATTCGGGTTTACTCAAAACAATATGTTTTCAATACATTTTGAATCGTGAAATTCCAATTCTCGATTTCCCAAAAGAAGTGGAAGTCAGTCTTAATCCTAATTAATTAAAAACTAATCCCATCACGATTTCAGGATTCAGGGTTTGGTGGTGACATACCTCATGTAAGCGCGATCCCCGAAACCCCTAAACGCGAAGTCCCAATTCAATACCAAAGTTAAGACCTAAGAACTTTTCCCACCGTGATTTCGAGATTCGGGGTTTGATGGTGATATACCTCATGTAAGCGAGATCCCCGAAACCCCGAAACGCGAAATCCCGACTCAATACCAAGGTTAATTTGAACTAATTTCATTTTAAAAACATTTAATGGTATTTAAACTTCTTAGGTATTTTCATTTATGAGTTCCATCAAATGAGATTTTTCAATTTTTTATTTTAAAATCGCCGAAATACGGCCATATTAATAACATATAGCTAGTGTTTTCCGTGACACCAATGCATATCTCAGAAATATTCTCTGCTTTAAAGGTATTAAATTCTTGGCGACCGCGTCAGTACTTTCACCATTAAATGAATTAAAGGAAAATTAAATGAGTTAAATGAGTTAAAGGTCTGTGTTTTGAAACTTATTTTTGCTCTTTCTATCAGAAGTAAGCCGCATCTAGCCGAGCTTTCACACCTCTCTTCTGTGACAGGTTTTCGTTCCAATACAAAAGTCATGGCACCAAAGAAGGGACCCAAGAAGAGTGAAGATACAGCTGAGATTTCCAGCCTGGAGAGAGATGTCATATCCGACACCACACCACATGCTATCGACTCGATTAAATCATGGAGACAAATTTATGAAAATCTGGACTATGAGATAAAAAATTCCCCGAACGACTCCGAGAATCACCTTCGGGACATAGCAGAATCAAAACTTCACAAAATTGCAACACGCCCACGGCTCATGGCGTACAATGACATGATCAGTTGGGCTTTGGACAAGGTTGATTTTCAAACGAGAAGCATTTTAAATGATCAAGGGGCCATTATCGGCTCATTCAGACTTGAACATATCCAGGTTATGTACAAACTCTCACCCAATCCTAAATTCATTTACAATGCCGAATTTATAGCTGAATTTCAGAAAAAGGAATGCACTGAGGCAGACCAAACTTACCCTGATTTAATCAAAGGTTGGTGGAGATGTCCATCAAAGTTTAGGGCCGATACCCACGAAATTTATGCCACAACCTCTTTGAATGAGTACATGGTTTATGTATCCATGATGTTGTGCAGACTCTTCGGCAAAAAGAATCCTTGTCATTTCCCCGCATAATGGGTGCCCTTGTTAGAAGAAGCATCAGAAGGATATAGTTTCCACTGGGACAAGATTTTATCTGATAATATAGCCAAAGAGGTTTCGGATTACAGAGCTGCAAGAGCCTGAGGTCAACCAGTGGCCTTTTACATGTCGGCATACATCATGGATGCAATTTGTTTTATGACTCCATTCCCCTTGATGAATTGAAGTTGGAACACAACCTGCCTTGAACCCATTCACGAATATCACTTTGAGTTGTGGGAAGAAAATGCAAAAAATTCGTTTTACGAAATTTGCCATTTCGTGGTGATACCAATGCATAAAATGTTTTTTGGTTGTGACCCTCCTTGCATTTCTGAAGTAGTTTCAAATACCCTCAATCCAATAGCAGATTGGTTCATTGAAGAAAGCTTCTCCTACATCGGGGTTTATGGGTGTTCAATCCCCCCTCATGCGCTTTCAAAATTCCTCCCAGATAGACTGGTGTGTAGGGAAGTAGCACACCAAATAGTAAAAGGCGGTATCGGAATAGAGCTAAAGGCAGCTCAAAAGAAGTCCTAACCAATCTTCCCTGTGCACATCGGGAAATTTTCATTACAAAATTTGGGACATTCCAAAGTGGAAGCAAAAGCACTCGAAGAAGTTAAACTGTTAAATATTGAGTACAAAAGGCATAACCCGTATCAACTAGTGAACAAACACTTGATACACTGCAATATGAAAGCATACAAACATGAGGAGTCCCCTTGGGACGACATGTTCAAAGGGACCAAGTCCTATAAAGAAGTGTTAGAACGAGTACAGACACTATCGTCTGCCTGCAAGACAACTTTCGAACCTTCCAGAAGCATAGATGGAGTGGTCTACCTCAAGTACTTCAAGGAGAAGAGATCACCCTCCCCCAGGAGCAAGAAAGTGTACCCCCAGGTTTCGAGCAGGAAGCACAGAAGAAGGGAAATCCCAAAAAGGCCCTACAAGATATGGAAAGGCCTCCACAAAAAAAAAGACCGAAGTAGAGAAAAGGTCAGGGAGACCTCCCAAGTCCGGTAAGATTACTCCCCCTTTATCACCCGATGTTGATGAAAATAAGCCTAAGGCAGCAGGAGGGAAAGGATCTACAGAGCTAGGGAGCCCCATAGCTTCCTTAACCCCCTTATAGTCCACTTTTGGACTCCCACAGACAAGAGATCTATTTGTTGATGACCTTACCTCCATTCCCATAGATGAGATTCCTCCTTCCGATTATTTTTTCAGTAGAAAAAGGAAGGTCATCCTGAAACAGGAGATGCATAAGAAGGAGGGGAATATGGTTAAAAAACATAAAGTCTTGATAGACGGACAAAATTTGGAGGAAGAGGATTTCGCTACAAAGATAACAGGTTCCATGGGAGCCATGGCAACAACAAACTTTTTTATCATGGGAAAAATGAGAACCGGGATAAAGAAGAGTGATAAAATCATAGCACAATTACAAGAGCGGTTAAAAAATGCTGAGGAAAGCATTAGAGAAGAAATGAGTAAAATCTTGGAGCAGACAAGGGCTGTCGAAAGGTTAGAGGTTCAATTACTCAAAATGAGCCTGGACGAAATGAGCCAGAAAATGCAAGCAAGTCAGGTACAGATTACTCAGCAAAAGGAGCATGCAGAACAGTTACAGGCTAGATTAATATTGATGGAAGGTCAAATTATATATTTAAAATCTTTTCAAGCCTAGTCACTGGAAGTACATTCAAAAATAGAAGTTGGACAACATAAATTAATTTCCAAGATAAAGATTGTTCAGAATTACTTTCAAGAAGTAGATAATGCCTTTGATAATAGTATCCTGAGGGAAAAAGAAGCCAAAGCAGTGAGGATTACTCTCCAAAAGGCAATTATATATTCGACAGGTGAGGAGGTATCCAAAACTACGAAAGTATCAGCCACAGAGCAAATCAGAGGCGACATCATGCTCAAACTATGGGAAACCAACATAACTGAAAGTAAAAGAATAGTCAAAGAAATTAGAGATGACTATGAAGAAGTTTTTGATCTTCTAGACAAAGGGTCGTTAAATATTGGAAAAGGCAATTGTACAGGACTTCTGGGATAGATCAATATTGAAAGACATCAATTAAATTTTAGGGAAAATTTGAGTGAAATCCAAATGGAAATTTCACAACTAAGAAAATCGATGTCACCTTAATAGACAGGTTGTTAGTTGAGCCTAACTTAAAGCTCCAGTCAATAAAGTTTGCAGATAAAGGAGTTGATGACCGTCTTTCCAAGATTCAGAGAAAGGTTTATCTATTCGAGGCAAGAGATCTTCCAGAACCCCCCAGAAATTTTACACAGTTCTTGGAGAGATGCATTAAATGTATTGAATCAAAAGAAGGAGAGTCATCAACAAAGTAAAAGTATTATTTGGAAGAGCTTTACTTCCAAGAAAATGGAAAAATGGAGAAGATCATGAAAACGGTTTTGGATCTATTTTTTAACAAATAGTTAGTCTCTAAGAATTAGGAAATCATCAACCGTCCTAAGATTGGTGGTTTTGTATAAATGTAATTTTTCAAGACTAAGAATAGGCTTTGTTCTGGAGGAGATTTTAAAGAGAAAATTTCATTTTGCCATAATTAATACCATATAGATTGAAGATTCTAGATCTTGTCAAGCCTGAGTTATGTGTTTCTCTGTCATTTCATCTTTTATTTCACACCTTCGTTAAATGTTTTCATGAGGTAAATTCTATTGTGGTGATTAACCTTTCAGATTATCTAACCGTTTGCAGTTTTTCCTCTGTATCAGTTGTTAGTGGATATAAGACCTATGAACGTTTTAGAACTCTGAAATTATATACTTGTTCGAAGTTATCGCCCTTCCTTCTTCTATTTGTATAAAATGAGAT
>ML789174.1:93426-105774 GCA_009831015.1 Picea engelmannii | reverse complement strand
ACATCCCATAATGTGGACGCTTCCAAAATTTGTAAATGTTTGGCTCTAGAGGTTGAGGTTGTCCTCTATTCAATAATAATGATGCTTTTGTCCATTAGTCTTTTGTTAGTGGTAAGTTGATTCCCACAATTAATACTTAGGTTTGATTCAATTTTTGAAGTAATTATTTTGTCGGTTCGGACTCTTGTGGTGGTAAATTGATTACCACAATTATAGGTTTGATTTTTGGTATATGATTTAATTTTGGAAGGTGGTAATATCTAGATTTACTTTTAAAGATATGATTTATTTGTATTTTATTGACATATTGGATGGTTGTTAATTGTTATGGGGAACAAGTATTATTAACTATTATTTGGGGAACGAGTATTATTAACTATTATTTGAACCAATATTATTAACTATTATTTGTTAGTGATTTTTTATTCATCATTATTATATTTAAACAAATTCATGTCTTTACATTTAAGAAAGAAAAGTTTTAATGGAGATTTGGTTTTTAAGATATGATTTATTTTTATTTTATTGACATATTAGAGGGTTGTTAATGGTTAGGGGAATCATTATTATTAATTATTGTTTGTCAATAAGTATTGATTCATCATTATTATTTAAACAAAATAATGATTTTATAAGAAGACCAATTCTTAATAAATTAAAAATAATTTTAAGTCTTATTGCAAAATCCAAGACTAGTTTTAATTTGAATAGTACTAGTGTAGATTCATTTTAAACTCAGATCTATCAAACACTTAGAAGAATCCAACTTTTTAAAGTGTAATTTTTTAAATTATTTCATTTTATTTTTTTGTTATTGTTGTTTTTTTAATTAATCAGACTTTACTTATTATTTCATTTTTTTTTATTATGGTTGGTTTTTTTAATTAAACCAACTTTATAATTATAATTATTATTTTTAATGGAATCATCTAACTCAATTAAAAAACAAACCAATATCTAATTATCTTCAATGAAATCATACACTTTTTAATAACATTTAACTTTAATTCCATATATTACCAAATACGATTTTCGTAAAAATAACTATTCTATTTTATACCCTCAGGGGGAGTGTGACTCATAGGTGGACGTGACCATTCGACACGCGGATGACAAGACGTCATAGGAATCAACCAACTCTAGGGTTCAAGGCACCAACACAACAGACAAGGGGTCAACTCGGCCATGCAAGTGTCTCTCCACATCCACCTGACCTATTAGTTATAATGGCGATGACATCGAGCACTTGGGATCGACACTCACACATCCCAATGATCATTAATCATTCAACCACCACTTCATGCTCCAACCCTTTAGCAACCGGTTGGTATAACAAGCGAAGGAGGAAAGGTACACGTGACATATGCCAATTACATGACCTTCAATATGATTGGTACCATTCCTGTTTAATTCTTCAGTTAAGAGAGCACAAAGGAGGTACGCTTCAATTAAGAAACAGATCCAACGAGATTTTGGAACTTGCCAGAATGATTATAGAGGGAAGTGATAGGACTAAACCATTAGATTGCCCCAGGCCTTCTGTAACATACCCCGTCAGCCACACGCCGGGGTATGCCACTTGCAAGCCCACCCTTGGACTTCTTTCTCATACCATTACCTTCTTTATTTATCAAAGATGCATAAGATAAGAGAATTAACGACATGCATAGTAATATCCAACAAGCATGCATGTTCTAAAGATTCAATTAACGATAATTTAATATACAACGGAAAAACATTCATACACAGATAATAATATCACAACAGAGAGCACTTATCTTTATGAAAGATGACACCAATTGGTTGTAGACCAAGGATGTTCCACCCAACCATAGACACTACTTCTCCAAATCTCAACAGTAGCGTCAACCTCGAGCCAGGGATATGAATCCACAAGGACGGTTCTAGAGTGAACTTGGCTTGTTAAAGTAGTCAGCTCTCAAGCTCTCACAAGCTTCCTAACACTCACATCAATCCAAGTACCCAACTATCTTCTACCCAGCTTGCACCACCCAAGAGAACGAACCTCCACCTTTCTCTGCCATGTAGTCCCTCAGGCAGTCCTTCTCCTTATTCGTGCCTCCAGCGCAACTGGTCCAGAATCTCAATGTTAGAACTCTCAAGGCTCACAATTATGAGCCATGCTGGACATAGGCCACTGCATCTCAGACATGCAGGCCTCATGGCACGACTGGATCACACCAACGACCACTACAACCAACTATCCCATGGCTAATTATGTTGCAGTTCGGTCCCCCTTCCTGAGACTAATACGCAGGTGAGGATGGATGGAGGAGGTAGGTAAGTGCATGGGAATGTGTGAGGGTAAGAATGAGGTAACACAAAGGTGATGGAGCGGACAAGCCAATGACCCACCCCATAATCGGACTAGGGGTGGGTTTAAGTATGTTCGTGGGGAAATCAAGAACCTCCTGGCCTCCCCAAGGAGCTCACATAATCGATTCCCCCCTTTAGGCAAAAAGGTAATTAACATAGGAATAAACATTTAGCCTCTCAAGCCCCCTCTCTTGTGGAATCATAGCCCCCTATAATTCTAGTCCTTATCCGTCTATCAGCCATCAATATGTTTATTATTAATAATGATCAAAGAATTACATTTCTTGGGCATATTGCCCCTTTAAATAATTGTTTAGGCACTCAGGCCTCTCAGCATTGTAACAATACATTATTTAAAATGGGGGTTCACAACCTGGGGTGTTACATCCCCTCCCCCTTATTTTGACACTGTCCTTAGTGCATATAGAAAATAGAGATCGAAATCTCAAATTTATTCAAAAAGTTGCGGGTACTCTGACCGCATGGCATCTTCATGCTCCCAGGTAGCATCTTCAGGACCATAGCAGGTCCACTGAACTTTTACCAGCTCTATAACTCGATTCCAGAACATTTTTACCTTTCTATCCAATACCCGTGTTGGCTGAACCTGAAAATCTCCCTCTGTCTCTACCTGAATCAGATGCCAATCAATAACATGGTTAGGATCATGTACATATTTCTTTAATAAAGATACATGAAATAAGTTATGCACATTCATGGAAGAAGGTAATGCAAGCATGTATGCAACTGGCCTTATTCTGTCCAATATTTCAAATGGACCATAGAATCTGGTTGCCAGCTTTGTACAACTACCCAATTTTAAAGAGATTTTCTTGGGCTTCACTTTCAAAAGTACATGCTCCCCACCTTTAAATTCTCTAGCTGTCATGTTCTTGTCTACATAAACTTTATGTCTATCCCGAGCTTCCTTTAAATTCTGCTTAATCTTGACCACCTAGTCTTCCATGTCCTTGAGCAACTTCGGCCCAAGTACCACTCTATCTTCTGGGTTTTCCGAACTCACTGGAGTATTGCATTTCCTACCATACAAGGCTTCAAATGGGCTCATTATCAATGAAGCTTGATACCCATTGTTATATGCAAACTCAACCAAGTGTAAGTAATATTCCCACTTAGATGGGTTATCCATCACATACATTCTTAGCATGTCTTCAATTATTCGATTGACTCTCTCTGTTTGCCCATCTGTCTAGGGATGATATGTTGTGCTAAAGTTTAGATTTGTGCCAAATCCTTTAAACAATCCCCTCCAGAAATTGGAGGTAAATTTTGTATCTTTGTCCAAGACAATTGTCCTAAGTATCCCATACAACCTAGCAATTTCCTTCATGAAAATTTCTGCAATATTAGCCGTTGTATGCGTTGTCTTCACAGGCACAAAATGAGAAACCTTTGTTAATTTGTCAACCACCACCATGATTGAATTTTGTTGCTTATTTGTTTTGGGTAATCCCGTGATGAAATCCATGGTGATCACTTCCCATTTATTCTCTGGAATCGGCAATGGTTGCAGGAAACCCACTGGGTGCCTATGCTTAGCCTTCACCTTCTGACATTTCATACATCGAGTGATGTAATCAACAACATCCTTCTTCATTCTCGGTCAAAAGAACTGGCTTCTTACTGATGTAATTGTTTTCTGGTAACTGGGATGTCTAACATAAGGAACATCATGCATTTCCTTCAGTACCAAATTCCCCAGTTCTCTGGAACTAGGAACATAGATTCTATTTTTATGCACGAGTAATCCATCTTCCTTTATCTCATACTCCTTTATTTTTTGTTGTACATCTCCTTGCTGTAAATTTTCCTTTACCTGTAGGTAATGTTGATATGTAACAAGACCATCTAAAATTCTGCTCTTCAAGTCTGACTGATGCATACTGACAGTAGTAGCATGCATGAGATTCACTCTCCTACTAAGTGTATCGACAAATTTATTCTTCTTTCCCTTGATATATTTGATATCGAAGTCATACTCACTTAAAAATTCCATCCATCTTGTTTGCCTGGAATTCAAGGTCGGTTGTTCAAAAAGATACTTCAGACCAATGTGGTCTGTTCTTAATCGAATTTCTTCCCCATGAGATAATGCCTCTACATCCTCAAGGTGTGAACAATGGCAGCAAGTTCCAAGTCATGCGTGGCATAGTTCCTCTCATGTTCCTTAAGCTTTCTGGACTCATATCCAATGACATGTCCATTTTGTGTGAGGACTCCCCCAAGTCCTTCCTTACAAGCATTTGTACATACCACAAAACTTTCATTTGGGTCAACAATCTTTAACACAGGTGCCCTAGTAAGTAATTCCTTCAACAGATTAAAATTATTTTCACACTTGAGTGTCCATTCAAATTTAGTTCCCTTCTTTTGCAAAGAAGTGATGGGATGAGCAATCTTAGAGAACCCTACTATGAACCTTCTGTAGTAGCCAGCTAATCCCATAAAATATTTGACATCTGACACATTTCTAGGTGTTGGCCACCCTCTAATGTTTTGATATTCTCTGGATCTATTGCCATGCCTTGCTCTGAAATAATGTGTCCCAAGTAATGGATCTACTTTTGATAAAAAGAACACTTACTCAACTTGGAATACAACTGATTTTCTCTCAGTACTTGCAATACCAATCTTAAGTGATGTTCATGCTCCTCTTCAGACTTAGAATAGATAAGTATGTCATCCAAGAATACTATGATGAACTTGTCCAAATAATTTCTGAATATGCCATTCATTAAGCACATGAAGATAGCTGGTGCATTGGTCAGTCCAAATGGCACCACTACAAATTCATAATTCCCATACCTGGTCCTAAAGGTTGTCTTATGAACGTCTTCTTCCTTGATTCTTACCTGATGGTATCCTACCCTCAGGTCAATCTTTGAAAATATCTTTGCTCCTCTTAGTTGATCAAAGAGGTCATCAATTCGGGGTAGCGGATACTTGTTATTTATAGTGTACTTGTTCAGTTGTCAGAAGTCAATACACAACCTCAAGGTTCCATCCTTCTTTTTGAAAAAAAGTATTGGTGCTCCCCAAGGTGAAACACTTGGATGTATGTGCCTTTTCTTAAACAATTCCTCCAACTACATTTGTAATTCTTTTAACTCTGGTGTGCTCATTCTGTAAAGTGTTTTTGATACCGGGGCAACTCCTGGCACTAAATCAATTGAGAAATCTATCTCCCTTCTTGGTGGAAATCCAGGTATTTCTTGGAATACATACTCAAATTCCTGTAGTACCGAGAAATCTTCAAGGCTTGGCCCCTTCATATTATCTGGCTCTTCCACATGAGCTACATATAGTTGACATCCTTTTCTAAAACATCTTTTCAGAAGTAAGGCCAAAATCTCCCTTATAGAGATGGGTCTTGGAACTCCTTTCACAGTGCTCTATTTTCCATTTCCATCAAGACATGTAAATGTCTTGTTATGAAAATCTAGGACAACATGATGCTTGTCCAACCAATCCATCCCACTCAAAACATCATAAGACCCCAATGGTATGATATTTAGATTAGTACTAGTATTCATGCCATTAAGACTTATGGAACAACTTTTAAACATATCATGGATTCTTCTTTTGGTTCCAGTGGCTAACTGAACCAAACTTGCTTTTCCAAGTTTATTTTTCTCCAAATGTAATCTATCCACTATCTTAGGATCAATGTAGCAATGAATTTCTCCTGAATCAATCAAAATAACAACAGGTTGATTTATGATCTTACCTTCCACCTTGATCATATTGGTCTGGTACTCTGCTTGTCGATCATTTAAATATGCATAGATTCTTCCCATATCTTCGACTATTGTAGCCTCTTGGATGCTGTGCACATTCTTCACTCTGTCTTTTCTGTGTGGGCAATCCTTGTATAGGTGATCTTCCTTGCATCCCCAACATTGGATTGGTGGTCTTCCCCTTTTTCCCAAGGAATCTTCCTTCTTGAAATCTCCCTTAGCATACTGATCTTGATTATTTATATTAGGCTCATTTCTATTGAAGAGAGGTTTGAATCCTTTCCTCCTCTGATCATACTTCACATTCTTCTTGTCCTTCCAATATTTCTACAAGGATTCTATTCCCTAGCCTTTCTCATACATGTATTTAGCCTTCGTGATGGCTTCAGTCAAGGTCTTGGGTTCATCATACTTGATATTTTCCTTATAAAAGGATAGCAATCCACTTAGAAATCTATGTATTTTCACTTTCTCATCACCAATGAACCTGACATATTATAACAATTCCAAGAACTTCTTCTCACACTCTGCCATAGTCATGCTTCCCAACCTGAGTTTAAATAACTCCTGCATTTTATTGTCATAAAAATGCTCTAAGAGGTACTCCTTCTGGAAGTACTTCTTGAATTGTTTCCAAGTGATCCTACTTTCATTGACATGCTCCACTTGCTTCATTTGGTCCCACCACACTACAACTTTCCCGTGTAAATGGTAGGTGGCAATCATGGCTTCCAGGTTTGATGAATAGTTATGCAACTGAAAATATCTCTGGAGCCCAAGCAACCATGCTTCGGCATCATCTTCCCTTTCTCTTTAACCATCGAAGCAAGGTGGCTCGAGCTTCCTCGGCTCTCCTTGAAAACTATCTACCTCTTATTTCTTTCTTTGTTTCCTGACAGGGGACACCTCTGGACTGCTTACGGGATCATCCGATGCATAAAGCTTTCTTTCTGAATAAGGAGGTGAGTCGTGTTCATGAGCTCTGCTAGCACTTCTAGAATAACTGGCTCTTCCACGATAATTTTTCCTTTCATGACACTTGCCTTCTTCCTCTTGTCTTGAGTTAGATCCCTTCTTTGTTTGCCTCTGCAACTGATTCAAGCTCTGCAACACTTGAGCATTTATCTAACTTTTCTCTCTCATCAGTCTCTCGTTGTCTACTTTGTAGCTCTACACTTTTGTCTTCAAGCTTCTTACCGTTTCTATTAATGTTTCCTGCTCTTCTTTTCCCTTGTGTCCATTGGACCCTATCTCTGTATTACCAACTATGGTATTTTGGCCTTCAACCTCCTTATCATGACTGGAGGCTCCCTCACCTTCTTCCTTTTCCTCAATACGCATCCTGAGTTGATGTGCTTAAGCCCCTTAATTCTACAAAATGTGCAAGCGACCATTTTGTTAGAATTATGCATATGATAAACAAAATTTCCAAACCATGCTACATGTCTCCTTATTTTTTTGTTCTTGGAGATCATATCCCCATTCTCTGAAAATAACAATGTCCTATTATCCCTAGGTTGACACAAAATTTTATCCTGCGCAAGCACTTCCTTCAAACCACCTTCCTAGGTGACCACGACTAGAAACCAAGGCTAAATCCTTCCTTAGCATTTTTTTGTCTCGAAGACAACCACTTCGGCTCTTATCCCTCCTTCCCTCAACTCTCAATCTGCATACGACCACGACCATGACCCTGCTCTTAGCTGAAAAAGCACTTGTCCGGAGCTTCGGGACTTCAAAACCTTCAACTAGGACCAGATCAATGGTTCTCATCCTCTTTCACGATCAATGATCGAGATCCACTTCGGGACTTCGTGCTTTGGGAGTCTCAACTTTTCTCGCTTGCCTCCTCTCAGAACGCTTTTACCCAGAGTTCATGATCTGTCGATGCGTGTCTTCCCACACATCAACGTCTGTGAATCGCTTTGTCTCTTCAGGCTTCAGAAGCTTCAAACTTCCCTCCTGCGCTTTCTCCCAGAGTACTTTTACCCGAAGTCGACGATCCTTCGACGTGTGTCTTCTCGAATAAATGGTCAAGATGCACTCCGGCCTTCGGGCTTTTGGGAGCTTTCAACCCAACGCAACCTGTCACATATTTCCCCTCTGGCATGCCCAGTCTCCAGACTGCACGATCTGTCGCCACGTGGTGAAATACTGGAAGCGGACATGTAGCCCAATCAGGTGGGTGACATGTGTCACATTCTAATCGACTTTTCAATACTCCAAATGCTCAAAACTTACTGACACGTGGCACACATCCCATGTGTCCACGTCATCCCAAGTGACATCTGCAAGCCACGTCACTTCAGAATTTTGGGGTCCACATCACCTCCAGGTGACGTCATCATAGCCCACCACTTCGGCTCTTTGGGCTTCGAGACTTCAGAAGTTTTCATACTAGCACACTTCCAATTCTCCTGAACTCTGAATTCTCGAATTGGCCAATCTGTTGCCATGTGTCCTCCTGGATCGAACAACTAAGATTCACTTCAGGTCTTCACCCAGAGTTCACAGATCTGCTCCACGTGTCCTCCTCAATCTGACGGCTATGTTTTTACTTCAGGGCTCCGGACTTCGGAGATCTCAAACTTCAACCTTTTTCCTTAAAAAATGTTTTTGTCCGAAGCTCGCGATCTTCTAACGCGTGTCTCCCGTGGATCGACGACTACGATTCCTTTCAGGTCTTAAGGTTTTGAAAATCTCAGTTTTTAAAACTTGTCTGGCCCCATTGGCTTTCATCTAAAGCCCTGGATCTGGTGACGCGTGGCTCTTGATAGATCGACGACCGAGATCCTTTAGGGTCTTCGGGTTTCTGAAGTCTCAAACTTCAAACCCCCTCCTCGCTCACTTTTTCCCGGAATGTTTTATCCGAAGCACGCGATTGGTGGACACGTGTCCTCCTATAGATCGACGATTCCCAGCTACTTCGACTCTTCAGAGGTTCATCACTCGAGCGCTAACATGTCGTGTCACTACATGCCTTTCAATTTGCGGGGGTGCGCATCGACAGTCTGGAGTAACCCTATTTTCACCCATCAATTCTCCTGACGCTGACATGTAACCCCTTGGTGAAATCGTGGTTTGGATTGCAGGACTCTCTTGGGAAATTAACTCCCATGCAACTCGATTCCCCGCAATGCCTGCTAGTCATTGATCTCTCTGTCCAATGGGATCTAACGATCACAGCCTTAACCTTACTTCCTTTTCATCGGACGACCCCTGTTCACCTGTCCTCTGATCCAACGATCCTGGATCTCTCTTGATACTACAATGGCGATCGCTTCTGAATTCAACAGGAATGGTCACGATCCTTCGAACCCTTACAGAGGATCTATGATGTTCTGTATCCTGCGTAGCTTCTGCAATGCCATTCCTCCTGAGCTTTTCAATTTCACAGTCAGAGTTCGATCTCGACCATGAGACTTTGACCAACAGACCCGACCCATACCAACCCGATTTTTCGAACAAAAGCTTTGATACCAATCTGTAACATACCCCTCTAGCCACAGGTTGGGGTATGCCACCTGCAAGCCCACCCTTGGACTTGTTTCTCATACCGTTACCTTCTTTATTCATCAAAGATGCATAAGATAAGAGAATTAACGACATGCACAGTAATATCCATCAAGCATGTAGGTTCTAAAGATTCAATTAACGATAATTTAATATACAACGGAAAAACATTCATACACAGATAATAATATCACAACAGAGAGCACTTATCTTTATGAAAGATGACACCAACTAGTTGTAGACCAAGGATGCTCCACCCAACCGTAGACACTACAACTCCAAATCTCAAAAACAGTGTCACCCCCGAGCCAGGGCTATGAATCCACAAGGACGGTTCCAGAGTGAACTTGGCTTCCCAAACTAGTCAGCTCTCAATCTCTCACAGGCTTCCCAACACTCACAACAATCCAAGTTCCCAACTCTCTTTTACCCATCTTGCACCACTCGAGAGAATGAACCTCCACCTTTCTCTGCCACACAGTCCCTCAAGCAATCCTTCTACTTATTCAGGCCTCCAACGCAATTGGTCCAGAATCTCAATGTTGGAACTCTTAGGACTCGCAACTGTGAGCCATGCTGGACACAAGCCACTGCATCTCAGACATGCAGTTCATTCCCCCTTCCCGACACCAATACACAAGTGAGGATGGATGGAGGAGGTAGGTAAGTGCATGGGAGTGCGTGAGGGTAAGAATGAGGTAACAGAAAGGTGACAAAGCGGACAAGCCAATGACCCACCCCAAAATCGGACCAGGGGCGGGTTTAAGTATGTTCGTGGGGAAACCAAGAACCTCCTGACCTCCCCAAGGAGCTCACGTAACCGATTCCCCCCTTTTGGAAAAAAGGTAATTAAAATAGGAATAAACATTTAGCCTCTCAAGCCCCCTCTCTTGTGGAATCATATCCCCCTATAACTCTAGTCCTTGTCCATCTAGCAACCAACGATGTGTTTATTATTAATAATGATCAAAGCATTACATTTCTTTGGCATACTACCCCTTTAAATAATTGTTTGGGCACTCAGGCCTCTCAACATTGTAACAATACATTATTTAAAATGGGGGTTCACAACCTGGGGTGTTACACCTTTGAACATTCGCTGCGGGGGAATTGAAACTTTGGCTTGAGCTGGTCTACATGCCAAGCAACATTGCATCTGGTCCGCCAACCCGTGGAGAATAGTCGAGGTCCTAGACTTAATCCAACATCCAACAAGCATTATGGCTGCCCGCAGAGGTTACAATAGGAGCTACAACAGAGGGGGAGGCTCTCCTTATGAAACTTCCTCTAGTCTCATAGATGAGCGAACTCGCACCACTAGAGTCCAACAAGAAACTTGAGCAACAACGTCAACTTTCCAAGAGGGTATCCCGCAACATATCCAGGAGAAAATCGAAGAAGTTGAAGCATACATTAGGAAATAACTCACTCTTACTCCAACTCAGGAAGTGGACGAGAGAATCATCAATTGGGTGCCTGACGTTGAAATCTCTTGTGGAAGGGAGTCCAAATACTGGTGCATGGTAGAGCTTTACTAGCATATGAAGATGCTTTTGGGGCAAATGTTACAAACCAAGGAAGAAGCCCAAAGCACCATCCAACTCCAGCTTGATGAATTCCACCTCCTTCTTCACGAAGTCCTGACGTGTCTTTCGCCCTCCATTTCAGCAGCAGCAAACCAGAGCAATAGGCAGACAACGGTCACTCCTCCACATGAGCCACTGACCCCTCCGATGAATTAGCCAGTATGGTCCTCTTTCAAATTTTGGTCAAATTAAGAGCATGCATAATTTAATGATAGAATTTAAATGCTCTCTGCTTATTCTATACTTTGCTTATTTAGAAAGTTCAAGCCTTTTTAAAAACAATGATCAAATAGTTTGGACTGATAAGCTTTTCCTCTGCTACTTTCCCAAGTAGCAGATCAATAGCTGATAATTTTTGTATGAATTCTCTGATGATAGAATACAATTTTTTTGGCCAAAAAAACCTATTTTATAATAATAAAATTACTATTAAAGAGATATTTTGTTGCCCTCAAATTTCCAAATCCGATTCCCATAAAAATTTCCCGCATAGAACAAAATAATATCATAATGCAAGATCTATCATGGAGGATAGAATAATGAATGTTGTCCTCAATAAATGTAATACAAATGAAATTAACAACAAAGCATTCCTCTTAGAGATGTTTTAACATAGTAGTTGTATGTATTTTGGAATTGTAATTAAAAAAAAGTAGAGTATGATAATGGAGTTTGAGAAATAAAAATAAATAAAAATTATATCAAAAAAGTAGAGTATGATAATGGAGTTTGAGAAATAAAAAAAAATAAAAATTATATCATTGTGCTCAAATATCCTAAAATGAGAAATAATAATTAATGTACAAATATACCATAGTGCACAAATATCAAGAATGATCACATTAAATAATAAATTAAAGTAATGGCTAGGTGGCACTTGTAGGGATTTTTTAATACTTTTAATTAAATATTGTAATTTAATCTAACAAGACCTATTAAAATCACATTAAAAAAAATTCAAATTCAAATTCTAAATAATAAATTTTATTTATTTATTTAAATTAAAATTAATAAAAGAAAATTTGAAAACTTTATGCAATCACATGCAACTAATTGAAAGTAAAAGAAAATTAACTCATAAGCAATTACAATATACACTACCTATAGTATAATAAAGTAAAATGTACACTCTAATTCATTTAAGACTCAATTAT
>ML789174.1:66432-76719 GCA_009831015.1 Picea engelmannii | reverse complement strand
TATGTTACTTATTCTTGCCTCTTAGTAAATTCAATATTTAAAACTTAAGGAAAGCGTCCTATTCTGTCATGTTTTGTTCTAGATCCAGGTGGATCTAGGGAGATCGGTTTGTGTCCGCACTTACGGATTTATCCATAAACATCTGGTACCACATCCTTGGTAATTGCTTTAGACCATAAAGGGATCTTTTGAGTTTGCACACCAACTCTTGCTTTCCCTTTACTACAAATCCTTCAGGTTGTTTCATGTAAATTTCTTCTTCCAGGTCCCCATGTAGGAACACTGCCTTCACATTCATCTGTTCTATCTCCAGATCGAATGTTGCAGCCAGAGACATTAGTACTCTAATTGAAGTTAGTTTTGCAACAGGGGAAAAAATCTCACTGAAGTCGACTCCCTCGACTTGGGAATAACCTTTCGCTACCAGTCGAGATTTGAACTTCTCGACTTGTCCTGCGACATTCATCTTCTTCTTGAATACCCACTTGCTACCAACGAGATTTCTTCCACTAGGTAACTTGACTAAATCCCATGTCTCATTCTTGTACAAGGATTCCATCTCTTCAACCATGGCATCCTTCTAGAGTTTACCCTCTATCAAGTCGATTGCCTCACCAACCGACTTGAGCTCATCGTTGATGGAAGTTATCACGAATGTGGAACGAAAGTCGGGAAAACTATACCTTTCAACTAGTTTTCTTATTCTTTTTGACCTCCTTACCATTGAAGTCAGTTGTTCCACCTCTTCCTCAGATTCAGTCAACTCATCTGAATCATCTTCTTCATTCCCCAGTTCAAATTGCACTGTATCAGGATTATTCTCGATCTGAACAACTTCCTCAGGCTCAGATTTACCTCCGACTTCTCTGAAGACCACATCTCGACTGTGCATTGTTGTCCTTGATGCATGATCCCAGAGCTTATATCCTTTCATTCCTTCTTTATATCCAATGAAAATTCATTTGACTGCCTTCTTGTCCATCTTGTTCCACTTTTCCTTGGGAACATGCATAAATGCATCATAGCCAAATACTTTGAGATGTGCCATCAAATGATTCTTACAAGACCAACCTCATTTAGAGTCGCGTCGGCTAGTGCCAACGAAGGAGACATATTCACGAGATGTTTTGCAGTGTCGAATGCCTCCACCCAAAATTCTTGTGCGAGCCCAATGCTACTGAGCATGCTACTTGCCTTATCCATCAACGTTCTGCTCATTCTCTCGGCAACTCCATTTTGTTGTGGGGTATATGGTGTGGTATTTTTGCGTGCTATGCCACACTGCTTACACAATTGATCAAATTCTTTTCCATAGAATTCACCACCATTGTCAGTCCTTAGCACTTTAATTCTCTTTTCTGTCTGGTTTTCCACAAGAGCTTTAAACTCCTTAAATCTCTCGAAAAACTCTGATTTCTTCCTCTTGAAATATATCCATGTCTTCCTAGAGAAATCGTCTATGAAGGAAACATAATACAAGGATACACCAAGTGAAGGAACTGTAACTGGGCCAAACACATCACTATGCATTAGTTCTATAATCCCATTTTCCCTTGTCGCTCCAGATGGGAATCACACCCAAATTTGTTTTCCATATATGCAATGTTCACAAAATTTGACTTTTAAACCACATTCAGGAAAACCTTCGACCATACCTTTGCTTTGCATAGCTCGAATTCCTTTTTCTCTAATGTGTCCCATCCTCTTGTGCCATAACTTGGCTGGGTCAATTTCATCATGTCTTGTCGATTCAGTTTGAACTGAGTTGGCCCGAGTCGAGTCGTAGTCGATTCGATTTAAGGAGCAACGATGTTGTTGCATCCATTTGAGTCAACATTCCCTAATAGCTTGTACAGGGTACCAATCCAAACTCCTTTCATTAAGACCATCACACCTCTGACCATATTGCATGAATCCTTCTAAAATAGAGTATGCAGACCTGCATCACTCATCTTGCTGACAAATATTAGGTTTCTTGCCAAACCCAGAATGTGTAACACACTTGGAAGGGTTCTTTTCCTCCCATCCTGTAGTGTCAGTCAGACTCTTCCCCATCTAATAATTCTGGTTGTTGATTCATCCACCAAGAACACATCACCCCCATCATATCATTCATATTCATAGAACCATTCTTTATGTGGTGTTATATGATAGGATTCTCCTGAGTCGAGCAACCAAACATATTGATCCAACTGTGTACCGGTTGACGCCAAATACACATCACCTCCCTTGCCCGAGGTCATATTTCTCTGAGTTGAATGCTTCTTATCGAATCCATCACTGAATTTTATTGCCTTCGACTTACAATCATTTTTATAATACCCAAATTTACCACATTTCCAACATCTTTGTGTCGACTGAACCGAGGATTTAGATCTACCCTTCGACTTGAACTTTCTACTAGAGAATATGCCTTTACCTCAGTCTATCGATCGACCTCTCACTACTAGAGCATCTTTGGTCAATCCTTCCATGTTCTTCCTTCTCATTTCTTCCAACAACAGAGAAGAAACCATGTCCTCTAGCGCTAGTGTGTTTGTATTACTCCCAATAGCCACAACTAAGTTATCCTAGGAGTCCGGAAAATAACATAATAGGCTGATAAACTTATCCTCATCAACGATCCTAATATCCATAGACACTAACTGGCTTAACACAGTATTAAATGCATTTAAATGCTCAGTCATTGAACTGCCATCACTCATCCTCAGAAGATACAATTTCTTTCTAAGAAACATCTTATTTACCAGAGATTTCAACTGGTATAGGCTTCCCAAATTGTTCCCACAGTTTCTTGGCCGAATGTTCACCTAAGACACTGAGCAACACCAAATATACAAGACAAATCCGAATCGTACTTCTTTCTCTTCTTTCAAGTTTCTTCCATTCTTCCGTCGACATGCCTGTCAGCTGGGTACCTGGACATATCACTGTCTATTGTTCCCGATCTACAATAAGATCTTTCATTTTAAGCTTCCAAAGCTCAAAATTCTAGCCATTTAATTTTTCTATCTCTATTTTGGAACTGCTCACCATTCTTTACCACGATCGTTAACACAATTTATGACTTATGACTCTTATTGTACCTAGGGTTTATTTATCAGATTCAAGATTGGCAAATCAATTTTTGATATACTTGCCAAAGCATAGAACCGCTCTGATAACTCACTTGTTAGGGAACTGATACCACATGTTAGGAAATGAAAGACACATCCACACTAATCCTAGCAAAAGAGAAGAAGAATTTAATCAAGAACGAAAATGGCATAAGCAATCACACAATACACCGAGATTTTACCCTGGAACCCTTAACCGGGAAAAACTAGCATTCCTTTGAGCATTCTGCTCTCTTGTTGTCTTATTCAATTAGAATAAAAGGTTACATGTCTAACCTTGGTCCACACCTAAGATAAAATTGACATCATACCCTCTTGCATGCACAAGAACAACCCTGTAGCCAATTCAGATTACATATGCATAACCAACAACCTACGATTTACCATACATTAGCCTTTATGGCCTTACAACACACATATTTATAGGCTTTACAATAGGAAAACCCCTAAATATTGGCGCCCAAAAATGGTTACAGATCCATACATATTATTGGATGCAAATCCCACAAATCCCAGGATTATGTTATAGTTAAATCCAATTCAGGTTACCAGTTGAATACCAATCGACTTTCATTCAGTCTCTAGTCGGTTGTCTCATTCCCACACTTCGACCTCTTGTTGGTTGACTTCCCGTCGATATCTTCAACTTCTACTTTTCCCGGTTGACTCCCTCGACCTTTGACTTGTTGTCAATCCACCTTGACCTTCGACCGTCAATCGATCTACCTCGACTCGACTTTCATTGCAAAGAATATAACAACCCAACATCCTTACTGTAATGTGAGTGGGCCTTCCCATGCCTTATGTCACAAAGTATTTCCCAAATGTCTTAATCTATTTCATTCACTAAGTGGAATATTTCTATGGTGTGGTCTTTTGTCCTTATTATATCCCTAACATTTGAAGGGTAATTGGATGTTATTAATTGTAGGTAAATAATTTGTTAAGGGGAATTGTAATAACTTTTGTAAAACATCTATCTTAATGTTGTCACTCACAAACTCATTACTTAGTGTTCAATTTCATTTGTTAGCTAAGGAGATAATAAAAGAAAAAATCAACACTTATGAATTTCTCCTTATCAACCCTTACCTAACAAAAAGGTATTCATTTGGAGTGAATGCTATAGCACGTAGATGAATCTGTGTTAGAACATGTACTATGAGGGTACAAATGGAAGGCCACCCAAGCACCCAGAAACTACTAAGATAGGGAAAGAGGAGAGTGGAGCACTAGTTAATTTCATGGCTAACACAATTAACCCTAGGGTAAGACAAGAGAGCATAACGAGGGGGAGGAAGGACACTAGGTTAATTAGAATGCTAAAATATTGTTTATGTTAACCTATGGTTGTATGTTATAGGTGTACTTCAGATGGGTTTCACACACTGCATATTGGTGAGGTCCGTCTCTCCCTTGCCGATGCACTACTTGTTGATAGATTTCCCTCTCTTGTCCTCAATACACCAACAGAAGGATGTCAACCCCTCGTTGTCGTCGATCACATAGACAATGATATTCCTCCTCTTGCCAACGTTGACCCAGTAAGCAAGTCCCACCTTTGTATTGAAGCCTATCTTATCCTCCTCTTAGATCAGATCCTTCTTACTGCGTCATTAGTCAATATCCTACCTTTTCCAATGACTAAGATATCCACGCTTAAATGGATATTTGATGACTGATACCTACCATGCCTAACCTACTTCACAATGTAGTCATAGATAAGTTTGTTATGACACCAATAGATTTCATCGTGCACATCGTACCATCTTGTTTACTTTGCGTTTCTTCTTTCTATGACAAAAATGTGATCTTAAAAGTGCTATATAACATCTGATAGGCTAACCACAACACCTGTTGGTCTTTTGTTGGCTCTGAAACGCACTTCGGAAGAGATTCGATCCTCCCAGCCCCTTCACAATGCTAAGCGCCCTGAACGTCAGTTCATTGTTTTGGCGGATTTATAATTTCGTGCTACTGACGCATTACCTCAAGCTCAATGGATGAAAAAAGAAACTATACATCACAAATGACACAAGATCAAACATAATTTAATTTGGGTGCAGTAGCATCGAAAGAGGGACCCAAAATCTCATTAAGAAAAGACTTTGAGCACAATTTTTTGGCTTTCATCAAAGTGAATTTTTCTTCCTCGAAACAAGCCAGTCATATGATTTTCACCATTACAATCCCAATGCAACTCACATAATCAAAATCCGATGCTCATAAGTGCTAGAATGAATCTCTTAGGGTTTCTAGCCCGAACCAGCCGCATCGATCATTACAAAGATGAAATGTTTGTATCACATGGTTGATTGGATCGCTGAAAGCGCCTCTCCATATTTTTCCCATTGCAAAAGACGATACTTCAATCCGAATTCATATGAAAAAGTTATGAAGTTTTAAAGATTGCTTCGATAATGTTAGCATGAGGTTCATACCCTGGGTTTTTTGTCTTCACACAAAATTGATTTGGGCAAGATGTTTGTCTTACACACAAGGTTATGAAATTCAGTATGTTGGATCTAAATTCTTTTAATGTAAATTATTTGAATTTAGTTTTTTAACTATTATATATTTGAGTTTATAATAATATAATTTAAATTTAAAATGTTTAAATTTAAATTTTCTTTAAATATATATAACAGTTAAAAGAAAGAACATATCTCAAAAAAGGGTAAAATTTCAAATAATGAAATCATTTTTAATGCAAATAGGAGGCAATTAGAGAAATTTGCGGAAACTCATAAGATAAATGGGATTGCTCTGAATCTCATCGACAAGGTTAATTAAAACTACTCCAAATTTCATCAGCAAAGTTAGAGGGAAGTGCTTCGAAACTCATTGGAGGTCTTGGAATGAATTACTTCGAAGTCATCGACGAACATGAGAGCAATAGCTCCGAAGTCTCTGACAAATTTAATGTAAAGTGCTCTGAATCATCGACGAAGTTGAGGTAAAGTTTTCCAATGAACACTGGAAAGGTTGAAAGGAAATGCTTCGATGAGAGCACATACACATGCACCGACGTGACATGAACTTAAGACTTGCCTGAGTCAATTCTTCCTATATTTCATCCCTTACTACTCCATTCTCTACGATTGACCTTTAATGAAAACATGATTGTAGGTTTGGAGTTACTTGATTGGCTCCACTGTAACTACACTTACACTTAGCCTTCTTTCAACCAGTCTAGTATAGATTAGGAATAAGATTGACATAGTTCTTTTACTTCCTTTATGCTATCATAGTTTAGGTGTTTGCTTCCTTTTCCTCTTGTGTAGTGCATATTTTGGTTTGTCTTGGTCACTTTAATAAAGGCCACCAACTCCTATTAGCTTAGTTTGCAGTTCGTGATGGCTTGCTTTAGTTTAAGTTTCTTTTCAACAAAGCTTTCTTCCTATCATTTGTTACTTACTAAAATCTTGGCATAATCTTAGTTATCCTCCATCGTCATGAGGAAACCATGTGCATGTATTCTTTGTGAAGTTCAACTACAAGATTCACTTGTTTTAGCAGCATTTACCCTGATGTGGAGAGTTAAACAATCGACTATCCTAATATTCTTAAAGAATACTTGTTGAGGAATACTTTACAAATAAGACAAGATGGAAACCAAGCTAAGGAAATTATATCAGTTGTTCGCAACGTTTCTTAGGATGGTTTCTATTCAACGTAATCCTTGAAGTCATTATAGACAGGCATCAAGTTTCAATATTCCCCCGATCAACCTAAAATGAGATCTAATCTGGGGAATAATAATCAATCAAATGCATCTCAAGCACACTTATTTAGGGAAGAACTGGTGATTGTCACAACTATAGTCATTTGTTGCCTAAAGGGAATATTTCCAAATAGATTTTGATTAGTGAAAGATATATCCACTTGAAAAGAAGGAAAATGTTTAAGACTCACATATTCAAGGAATTTCATGAAACATGCACTTGCACAATCATAAATATGGTTAATCGTGCTATAGAATAATTTTTGGAGCTAGAAGAAGTGGAGAGGAAAATGAGGATCTCGCAAGGCCAAAGCAGATAAATCTGGTGGACAACAAATTGGAGTTCTGGCCAACCCTTTCCCCCTGAAGCACAAGGATGCAAAAGTGAACTAGAAGCTTTCAAAAAATCATTATGAAGATTCAATTCTCAGTCAGTGCTAGCATTGAAACCCATTTGAATGAAATAACACATGTATAAGCTTTCACACATATTAGTCTATCAAGAGGATGCAAAACTTTGGCTAGTTGGGATGCATGAACATCCTCAAAGCTACTAGAAACAATTACATTTCTAATCTCTTTTTCAGCTTATCTTCTTTGCTGACTGCATATCTTTGGTTATCATTTATCCAAGTTTTTTTTTTCTTCAGTTGCAACACGGTCTTGGGCTGAGTTCATCTATAATCCTGACTGCATCTCCTCTTATTTTTCTTACCTCATCATCTTTTTCTTTATAGGAATTCATGTTTGTCTCATAATTACTATTTGTATCTACTGGCACAAAAACCTCTTGCCTCTGTTTGTATTTCACAGGAAACACCTTCACACTGGAAGTGAACATAAATCAACTTGCATCTGTTTCCTAGATCCTGAGCATAATTACTGGTTTCTTTTTTAATATGAATAATGACTCTTCCAGAATATTGTGAAAAAAATCTAACCATGAATGAACATAATGGTTAATCAACAATCATCCTTGCATATTGGTTGGTGAGTAGATCTTATGTAACAAGGGAACCATCCACACACTAAGTAGTTGCTCACGTGAAGGGTGAAGTGTTAAAGTCTAAAGGCTAAAAACCAAAAGGGATATGTTTATGTAGCTAGGTGCAACAAGTATTCAAATAAATATCAATAACTAGCAGTCATTCCCTACCATGCTATAAGGTCATCGCTTTCACCATCCACTGAATGCTAAGCATGCACTAAATAAACCGGGAAGGAATGGAAAGGAAAGTTTGACCAGAGTACGGGACATGCAGATATCTCTGCCGAGGCTATGGATGCTCGCTGAAAGAGGATCAAGGTACGTGATGCTGTGGTGATCCATCAGGGCTATGGACACTCACGGGAAATGGAGCAACACCTGCGAGATATCTATATACGCACCTAGTGAAATATGTGTATTTATCCCAAACCTATATCAACCTCACGACGAAGATACCAACCCGAATCATTGACTCCATTTAAGGAAATAAATCTCATCATAAATCATCCTCTATTTACAACAGACAAGCTCCACTAGCCGAGGTGCAAACATCACCAGTGAGCCCTCCACTATGGAATATTTCAGGTAAATGTTGCGTATTATTTCCAAAATTTTTGAACTAAAAAGTAATTGATGACCCTCTACATTTTCTCCTTATCAGTTAGGAAAGACTAGCAAATATTTTGGCTTCACCCAGTGTATCTCCATTAGTTTCACGTGCACAATAACCTCCCAATTTTCATCTCTTATTGTCTCTTTAGGACAAGAACCCCCCCCCGCCCCCCTTTAAATTTTCCTATTGGAACCCTAGCCCCCTCTCTCTCATGCAAGCGGCTAGGCCCAAGTTTTTCATCCCCATGTTCCCACTTTACCATGTCGAGTCTCTCTATCGATCACTTCGACCTGTCGATCCACACTTCAATGAGTTCCCCCTTCCCATGCCAATACATAGCATACCAATGAATGTCTCCTTTATTCCACATACAAATTAACAGACCAATGATTTCTTCATCGATACATAGACCACCTTCCTTCTAACTTGGCTAATGTGATGATGCACTTCCGATAAACTTCACTGACTCACATCTTTATCACCAACGAAGTTCACGAGATCAATTCCGACACATCAATATTTTTCACAGGATTATCTTAGCTATGTGCATTCCTTTCACAGACTAAATTCCTTCCACTTTTTCCGATGCATTGCATATCGACAATGCTCCTCCCTTTCACTTCGATACATTTCATATCAACGAGGTCGTCTCTCCCTTGCCGATTCAATTCTTGTTGATAAATTTCCCTCTCTCTTCCTTGATACACCTGTTGGAAGATTGATTATTATCATTGATGTCAACCCTAGTCATGGGTTTTGGACCGCAAGATTGATAAAGGTATTTGGACATGAAGGAAAATGCACATGCATATACAAAACCCATGAATGGATGGTATACATCATGCTGTTTCCAGTGGTATGTGGCACATCACATGGATCCTCATGGTTGAAGAGAAATGAATTTTTGAAGATGACAAAGTGAATTGAAAAAGGAAGTACATGTAGGCCTTGAAAATAATTAAAGAAAATAATTACAAAATAAGAAAGTGTCAGGTCGGCCCTAATGTTAAGAGGAAGTGACATAAATGGTATAAATAAATATCATTATACATTCATTTGATACAAGTCGAATTTCAGAGGGAAAAATAAGTAAAAGAAGACCGGATTTCAAGGGAGGATGAAGTCTTTTGGTGATGTGTTCTAAGGTATGTTATTTTCAGGTCATCTTACCATTTTTCCTATAAATTTTTTTCTAGAACGCTTCAGATGGTGAAATCGATATGGTATTGAGAAGCCATATCAAGGTACATCTAGTAAAAATTTCATCTCTTGATTCACTATAATTATGGAGATACACTCTGTGGAATATAGGGTTTGTGACCAGTCCTGAAACTAGTTAATAAACAGGTGTTCTGGGTAAAACAATCATAAATTTTTCATAAAGAATCCAAATGAAGTGGGACCACTTGCATTGGAAAGAGTACGGACTGTAGTTTCTTGTGTGCGAGTTTCATAATCAAATGTCAAATATTGAGTGCGGGGCATGCTGTACAAGTTGGGTCTTCTGAACAGACCAGAATTGAATAAAGTCTACCATTCTTTCTATAACCTCTTTTTGGGAAGGATTCAAGGAGTGAAAATTGGAGGAGTTTCAGAGAATAAATTGAGTAACATTATCTATAGGATCAGATTACTCTAAGAATTGAATAATTGTAGAAATTGAAGAAGTCTCAGAAAGCATTACCAGGTTCTATGTGATGATCGGTTGATGGTGATGATTTAATGTAAAGTTTTATTATCTCTCATATATTCTTGGGTGGAAGGAAGGGACAAGGATAGAGAGTTAAAATCTCTCTTGATATTGGAGGATTGTATCTTCCTCTTGGAGGTTTATCCCTCCCTTTAC
>ML789174.1:31686-59842 GCA_009831015.1 Picea engelmannii | reverse complement strand
TCTCATATATTGTGCATGGTGTATTGTGGTGTATTGGTGTAACTCTTATACTATTGTTCATTGCTCATTGTATATAATTGAATGGTTTAAGTATAATTTGAAAAAGGTTTTTAAATTTTACTTGATACTGATTCACCCCCCTCTCAGTATCAACAACACCGACAGAAGGATGTTGACCCCTTTCCATCACCAAGCACATCAACGATGATCTTCTTCCTCTCACCAACGTTGACCTGGTCAATAAGGCCCACCTTCGTCTTAAAACCTATCTTATCCTCCTCTTGGCTTAGATCCTTCTTGTTGCACCATAAGTTGGGTCCCTACCTTTTTCGATGAATAAGATATCCAAGCCTAAATGGATATTTGATGACTGATACCTACCACTCCTAACCTGCTTCATATTGCAGTCGTAACTAACTTAGTTGTGTCACCACTAACTTTCATTGCGCACATTGTACCAACTTGTTTACTTTGTGTTTCTTGGTTTTGCGACTAAATTGTGATCATGAAAGTGTTTTCTAGCATGAGATAGGCTAACCACAACACCTATTGGTCTTGCGATGGCTCGAAAACGCACTTTGGAAGAATTTTGGTCCTCCCAGTTCCTACGCAGTGCTAAGTGCCTTGAACACCAATTGACTATTTTGGAGGATTTTTATTTTTGTGCTACTAACACATTACGTCAAATTCAATGGATGAACAAAGAAAATATACATCACATATGACACAGGATCAGATGAAATTTAATTTGGGTGAAGCAGAGTCAAAAGAGGAACCCAAAATTTCATTAAAAAATAACTTTAATCGCAATTTTTCGGCTTTCGTCAAAGTGAATTTTACTTCCCTAAAACAACCCATTCGTATGATTCTCACCATTATGATCCCAATACAACTCACAAAATCAAAATATTATGCCCATAAGTGCTAGAACGAATCACCTAGGGTTTTTTTCTTGAACCAACAACATCAGTCATTACATAGATGAAATGTTTATATGGCGCGGTCAGTTGGATCGCTGGAAAAGAACCTCTCTACGTTTTTCACAGTCAAAATACGATACTCCAATCCAACTTTGTATCAACAAGTTATTAAGTTTTAAAGATTCCTCTAATAATGTTAGCATGAGGTTCATACCCTGGATTTTTTGCCTTCCCACGAAATTGATTTGGGAAAGATGTTGGTCTTACACACAAGGTTATAAAATTTGGTATGTTGGATCTAAATGATTTTAACGTAAATCATTTGAATTTAGTTTTTTTAACTATTGTATATTTGAGTTTATAATAATATAATTTAAATTTAAAATGTTTAAATTTGATTTTTCTTTCAGTTAAAAGAAAGAACATATCACAACAAAGGGTAAAATGTCAAATAATGAAATCATTATTAATGCAAATCAGAGGCACTGAGAGAAACTTTGTAGAAACTCATCGAAGGAAATAATTACAACTTCTCTGAATATCATCGGCGAGGTTAATCGAAATTGCTCCAAATTTCATTGACAAAGTTAGAGGGACGTGATCCTAAACTCATCAGAGGTCTTAGAACGAAGTAATCTGAAGTCATCGAAAAACATGAGAGCAACAAATATGAATTGTTTGACAAACTTAATGTAAAGTGATCTGAATCACTGACAAAGTAGAGGTAAATTTTGTTGTTGAACCCTACCAAGGTTGAAAGGAAATGCTCCGATGAGAGAATGTGCACTGATGCGACCAAGGTAATTCTGAACGAGTCCACCAAACGACATAAATATTTGATAGAAAGAACTACATAAAAATATATATGCATCTACTCAACCATCCCATGATGTAACACACCCGAACCCTAAGTACCCTTTTTAGGGATGGGGCATCAAAATTCCACTTTCCTTAATCATCTCGAATCCTTTCCTCGGGATCTCTGTCCTCTTCTACTCATAAAGAGCTATCTAACAACTGATACCCTGTTCAAATCCAAGCTCTGGATTAGGAGATACACCCTTCCAAATCTCTTCAAGCATTATTTATCAAGGATCACGGGGCACCCACCTAGGTCTGTGTCATTCGTACCATCCCAAGTTTCCCTAAAGTCCTAACGATTTCCCCGTGTTCCTGCATCTATGGTGGAAGTCCATCCACCATCAAATCCAACGATGAAAATTAATCCTCGTTTAACACATAAGCTTAAGGGAAATTCGGTGATTGGCGTTGAATGCCCCCTTTTCTTTCTACGTGCATATCCACCGGATTCCCGAAATACCGAACTCCCAAAGGACTCTAAAATCATGCCATGTAGCTCTGGCCTTCAGCCCATTTCGACTCAATGCACCACTCCATTCCTCCGGAGTCTCGAATTCCTAGACTCCCAAAGGGTCCACACTTACCCGTGGTGACACATTATTCACAGAGACAAGGACAGGGGGGTCTAGGCCTTTGGTCAATTTAAACCTAGCATTCCAACCTTCCAATCTTCCGAAAGTCCTAAATTCTCAAAGTCCTGAGTACTCCACCATATTTTGGTTAAGAGAGCATGCTCCAAGGGAATGGCATGTGGCCAAGGGAATAGATGATAGGTGGCCCCATCAATGGGTGATACATTTCATGTTCTAATGGGCACATAAGGTTTGTGAAAAGAATGAATCAAGGTGACACATGGCATGTCGAACGTGGCTCCACATCATCTTGGGTGACATCAGCATGCCACTTCACTCCGGACTAACAACCTCCCAATGCCCATTAATCCTCATGGTCTAGATGTGTCCACGTAAATCCATAGATCTACGACCTCCTTTGCTTCGTAACTTCAGTGTTCGGGAATCCGCTATGTAACTTACTCTTTTCTCCCGAAGTGGTCAGTGCGGGGCTAACCATGGTCTAGATCTAATGGTTGAAGGGGATCCTGAATGATCCTCAGATCAATGGTCCTTATCACTTCGTGACTTTAGCGTTCGGGGATTCCCTCCACCTAACACTCCATTACGCCCATAGTAGTCAACGTTGGACTAGCCGTGACTTAGATCTAATGGTCAGGAAAGACCCCAAGGGCCCTTAGATCTTCGGATCGCGTTACTTCACGATCGATAAGTGGGTCAGGGTTTAAAAGTGGGACATATCCCACAATCACAGTTAGGGAAACTGCTAGATGTCTGTCAAACTCACTGGTAATCGAGCCAACAGGTTTCCTTTGGTCGTTTTCGAGGGTTGTGAAGTCATACATCCAGGAGCTCCGAACTTCTGGAGTTTTGAATCTAGAATAGATTTTCTCCTTTCGGGCCTAGCGAAGAATTCCCAGGTCTTGGTCATATGGGTCCTCTGACAGGTCTCGAAGCTGCACTCCCACCTCTTTATCATGATTTAGTTAGGGTCGTTGTCCTGAGCCCTTGGTCACATCAACGATGGGTTTGAAGGAAGCGCCTTCCATTCAATGGACTTAAGTTCTAAAATAGAGAAAAGGTATTTCTCGACCAGTACAAGAACCATAAACGTATCCTTAGAATCATTTACAAACCTTCGTCTGATATCTCTCCAGCTGCTAAGCTGAAGAAAACATAAACAATCCAAAAGCATGGGTT
Source organism: Picea engelmannii (assembly GCA_009831015.1). NCBI lineage: Eukaryota > Viridiplantae > Streptophyta > Pinopsida > Pinales > Pinaceae > Picea > Picea engelmannii. The sequence continues at coordinate 56,289 of ML789174.1, read as the reverse complement.
CAAAGAAAAACAATAAGCATTTCTACTTTAATCATACAATACAATTTTTAGTCATAGACACATACAACTAACCATCATTTCAATTCTAGTATATAGAGCATGAAAATACTTATCAAGAAACCATAATTCATGAAGCAACTGCTGATAGGGGTGCCTGTTTCCACCAAACCATAGGCACAACCACTCTTGAACGGATTTACTGCTGGCTACCCCCTAAATAGACCATGATTCTCTGAGAGAGACTCTCCTTTCTTGTTCAACGACAGTCAGGGATAGAGGTTACTCTCCTTTCTTGTTCAACGATAATCAGGGACAAAGGTTACTCTCCTCCTCCCATAAGAACTTGGAAACATGGTTTTCTCTCTACCAATTAAGGGGGGTTTGCAATGAGTACTTCCACAGTCACTCGTCTTCTCTGCAACCTCATTTATCATCTTGGAATGAAAATGCTGCGAGCAAATTCTTGCACCCATAACGAGCTTGTTTCTCAATTCCTTTTAGAACTAGAGAACTGCACACGTTCTTTTCTCTCCAGAAGAATGGTCTCTCGACTCATCTTTTCGTAGATATCCTCTTCCCATGAATCCCTAGCTCGTGGTCAATTCAAGAAGTCTTTTAGATGGTTACTCTACCCATCTCCTCATTAACTCTTGAGGAGTACTTCCCAATTACCAACCTGAATGGTAAATTATTTTTGGGTCAGAGGACTGGTTTGGGTCTAAGTAATTTAAATCTAGTAAGGTACTGGTCTGGTGGGGGTCATCTCAACCATTGTTGGTTCCCCTCACCATCTCTCTCACACCATCATGATCTACCTTGGAAATCCCCTTTAGTAGTTGTGCAACACTATTTATTTTATTTAATAACATAAATACATACACTACCTTTTATAACAAAAGGTTCATCAATTCCAACATCCACACATATTCAATTTTCCCATAGTCGTTTGGCAAGTTATAGTTATATTTACAAGCTGGGGGAAACATGGGTGTTACAATCTCCTCCCCTTTAAAGGAACATCGTCCTCGATGTTCTACCTTCCAATGTGCTATGGATGTACAAAAGTAAACAAAAATGGGTATGCCTGTTTCATGGCATCCTCCATTTCCCATGCAACTTCATCTGGACCAAAGTGTTTCCACTGCACCTTTACATGTGCAATGGTATTGTTCCTGAGTGGGATTTCCTTTTTGTCTATTATGCATTGTGGCTCTGGTAGGAATTCTCCCTCTGGTTCCACCTGAATCACAAACCAATAAATTTTACGATTAGAGTCATGTACATATTTCTTCAGTAACAAAACATGGAAAACATTATGTGCCCTCACTGTGGGAGGAAGTGCTATTCTATATGCTACAGGTCCCACTTTATCCAAAATTTCAAAGGGTCCACAATACCAAGGTGCAAGCTTGGAACAAGCTCCCATTCTCAAGGAACTTTTCCTGGGCCTAACTCGAAGATACACATGATCCCCTGCTTTGAACTCTCTAGGAGTCCTTTTTCTGTCTGCATAGATTTTCTGTCTATCCTGAGCTATTTTCAGATTCTTTTTTATCTGAATTACTTGTTGTTCCATTTCCTTTAGCATATCTAGCCCGATCGTAATTCTATCTACTGGGTTATTCTAGTTGATTGGAACATTGCATTGTCTACCATATAGGGCCTCAAAAGGACTCATCTTTAATGACTCTTGATAGCCATTATTATAAGAAAACTTTACCAGTGGTATGTAGTCTTCCCACTTCTTGGGTTGATGCATCACATGCATCCTTAACATGTCATCTAACACTTGTTTTACCCTCTCTATATGCCCATAAGTTTGAGGGTGATAATATGTACTAAATAACAATTTAGTTTCAAAACCAACAAATAGAGATCTCCAAAAGTTTGAAGTAAGCTTCGTATCTCGGTCATATATGATTTACTTAGGCATGCCATGCAACCTAAATATTTCTTTCATGAAAATACTAGCGATATCTATTTCCTTGCAAGTCGATTTGACGAGAATTAACTGAGCAACCTTGCTCAGTTTTTCCACAACTACCATGATGGCATCATTTTGTTTGGTTGATTTTGGTAACTCTGTGATGAAATCCATGGAGATGGTTTCCCATTTCCATTATGGGATTGGTAGGGGATGCGACAACCCTGATGGATGCCGGTGCTTTGCCTTAACTTGTTGACATTATAGACATTTAGCTAAGTAATCAACTATGTCATTTTTCAATCCAGGCGAATAAAATAGTTTCCTAGTGGCTATGATCATCTTCTGATAACCAGGATGTCCTGTATATGGTATTTTGTATAGTTCATCCATTATGAACCTTTTCAAGTCATCAAAATTTGGAATATACAACCTACCTTTGTAAGTTAGTAGACCATCATTCAACAATTGATAACCCTCATACTTCAGTCCCAAGGGCTCTTGCTCTAAGTATGATTTCACAGTCTTGAAAAATGCATCCGTTTCTTGTGCACTTTTGACTCTCTCCTCAACATTCGATTCACAAGTGCTTACAACTACCAAGTGAATTACTTTCATAATTCTACTAAGGGAATCAACCACCCTATTTTATTTTCCTTTGATATGTTTAATTTCAAAATCAAACTCACTAAGGAGAGCCATCCATGTAGCTTGTCTAACATTGAGTTTTGGTTGATCAAAAAAATATATCAACCCACTATGGTCTATCATAAGCACAAATCTTCTACCTAGGAGGTAATTCCTCCACATTTTTAATGAATGTACTATGGAAGCCAACTCCAAATCACAGGTCACATAATTGATTTCATGTTCATTCAATTTTCTAAATTCGTAGAAAATCACATGTCCTTTTTTCATAAGGACTCCTCTAAGCCCTTCCTTGCATGCATCTATACACACAAGGAAGTCCTTGTTTGGGTCTGCAATCTTCAACACAGGTGCATTGTTTAGAAGGTATTTTAGTTCTTGGAATCTCTCTTCACATTCTAATGCCCAATTGAATTTAACTCCCTTTTTATGAAGGGAGGTGATTGGACAACCGATCTTGGAGAATCCCTTTATGAACCTTCTATAGTATCCTGCTAGGCTCATAAAGGATCTGATATAAGATACATCCTTTGGGGTAGGCCAATCCATAATGGATTTGATCTTGGCAGGATCAACTGCCACTCCTCCTTTGGAAATAACATGGCCTAAGTAATGGACTTGTTTTTGGAAAAAGTCACACTTACTAAACTTAGCATAGAGCTGAAGTTCTCTTAGCACTTGGAGCACTAGCTTGAGATGTTCTTCATGCTCTTCCCTATTCTTAGAATAGATTAGGATATAATCAATGAAAATCAATACAAATCTATCAAAGAACTTATTGAGTACATTATTAATTAAGCACATAAAAGTGGTTGGTGCATTGGTAAGCCTGAATGGCACCACCACAAATTCACAGTGACCATATCTTGTCCTAAAGGTTGTTTTATGGATGTCTTCATCCTTAATTCAGACCCGATGGTATCCATACCTCAAGTCAATCTTGGAAAAAATTATAGCACCACTTAACTGGTCAAACAAGTCATCGATCCTTGGCAAGGGATACTTATTCTTAATGATCATCTTATTGAGTTGTCTATAGTCTAAGCACAACCTGAGTGTCCCATCCCTCTTTCTCACAAACAAGGCTGGTGTTCCCCATGGAGATACACTAGGGTGAATGTAGTCTTTTTCCAACATCTCCTTTAGCTACATTTTGAGCTCAAATAGCTCTGGTGTACTCATTCTATAGGGTGTTCTGGACACTGGCACCACTCCTGGTACAAGTTCTATTGAAAAGTCAATATCTCTTCTTGGAGGTAGACCATGTACCTCTTCTGGAAACACATATTTATACTCTCTTAATATGGGATGGTCCTCTAGGCTTGGTTTATTGTTCTCAACAGAGTTCAACACTTGTATTGCATACAAAGGACATCCTTTTCAACAATACTTCTTCACTTGAAGGGATGATATTTGTCTCACTCATACAGGCTTTGAATCCCTTGTAGGGTTATTTTCCTCCCTTCTACATATTCACGCTCCAAAGTTTTATTGTAACAGTCCAACTTGGTTTTATGGGAGACCAACCAGTCCATGCCAATCAGCAGGTCATAAGATCCTAAAGGGAGCATGTTTAAGGTGGCATGGGTAGGTAATCCATTCATAATGAATTGACATGTTGGTATGACCTATGTTACCTTTCTTTTGTTTCCGGTGGCTAGTTGTACCAGCCATGATTTACCATGTTTTACTTGCTGCAATTTACATTTCTAAACAGTTTGAGGGGAAACATAAATCATATTAGAACCAAGGTCAATTAAAATGGAAACTAGTTGGTTGGAAATCATACCTTTCATCTCCACCACTGAAGCTTGGTGGTTATCTTGTCTATTATCTAAGGCTACATAGATTTGTGGCATGCTCCTAGCCACATCATTGACTGTCGTAGCATCTTGGATGTTGTAGACCCTCCTATTGTTCTATTGCCTATGTGGACAGTCCCTCAACAAATGTTCTTCTCCACAACCCCAACATTTCAAAGGATCTCTCTTTGTGTTATCGGTCTTACCCGGGGCTGCTCCAAAGGGTTTATTACCACTATGAGATGGAAAATTATGCTAATATACACTTCTAGTAGGAAGTCTCATCTTAGAACTTTTCCCCTGGTTCTTAAATCTTGAGGATTTAAACCCATTCTTCTTGAATCCCAAATTACTTTTCTTCTTCCAGTCCTCACTAGGTTCTACCTTATTCTTGAATTTCTCATATCAATGCCTTGCCTTTAGAATAGTATATTCTAAGGTCTTGGGCTCATCAAATTCAATTCTGTCCCAGAAGGACTAAGGTAGTCCACTAATAAATCACTGCATCTTTACCTTTTCATCCTTTATGTAGGGCACATACCTTATCAACTCAAGACGTTTAGTTGATATATTCATCTATTGTGATTTTTCCTAGCTTGAGTTCATAGAACTCCTTTTTCTTCCCATCAAAGTATTTTTCCGAAAGATACTTCTTCTTGAAGTATTTCTCAAATTGTTTCCAAGACAAATATTTCCCACGGATTCCTTTCACATTGCGAAGGTCCTCCCTCCAAATGGAGACCTTTCCATTCAAGTTGAAAATGGCTATTCGAGCCTTTAAGTTTTCAGAGTAGTCATTGTTGTGTTGGTTTTTTCACATGGGTGAGAAAAAACACAACACTTACCTACTTAGTTAAGTCAGCTAAACAAGACAGAGGTTTGCGAGTTGATTAGATAACCAAATACACATGAAACAAGGAAATAAAACTAAAAACAAAGAGAAATAAATGTTAGAGAATCTTGCAAGAACTAGAACCATGAAAAGCAAAACATGACCATCATATAGCTACCAATGGATCAATATATTGATAGGCAGGGACTTACGAATCCCCTCTTCCTCCTTGGGAGGGATCTTGAGTTCTCTAATAGGGATCTCTTCTCGTCATGCAATGGAAAGTGACAATGGTGAAGAAATATAATGCCAATCCTCTTAAGAGGTGAGTGGAATGACCCTTGCTATAGTGCTTGAATGATTCCAAGAGAAAAGAGGATTCTCCAAGAAGAATTCTTGCAGCATAACAATACCTTGAAGTTCTTATTTTTCTAGCACACCCATGGCACATATTTATAGTGTCCATCCATGGAAAGATACAACTGTTTCATAGTGTGAACAAGGGGCCTTTTAGGGCAGCTCCTAGCCCTTGACCAACCTCCAAGCTAGATTTTGCTTATATTTGAGTCTCAAATCGTGTTGGGGGTCGGACTAGAAGTGGTTGAGAGGCCGAAAAGATTCATAAATGCGTCATTCATGAGAAGTGCGCATATTTTCTCGTAGACAGTCACACATCTTGCGCACAGTGCGCGCTGAGGGTTGTGTTAGACTACACATTCTACGCACTATGCGCACGCTTCCTTTGGTGATTTTTTCACTTTAAATTTTGAACCAAGTGTATAGTTTTGTGCCTTTTTTATGGTTTTTGATGCTGTAGATGTACTAATTGCTGCTAGAATTGATGTCTTTCTTCAACCATTGTGTGCAATGTTGCAGACGATTTTTCAGTGATAACAGATGCCCCCTGATGTGTGAGGTTAGGAGCATACGTATAGCCTAAATACATCAATGTTTCTTTTTATGAAAGTTCCATTGTAAGGAAAAGTGAAGAGAGGAACTTAAAGAGTGATTCGTCGGAGGGAGAGGGAAAATGGTGGGAACCAAACCTTTCTCTAGGAGAGAAAAAATAAAATTTGTATACAAACAAGGTGGGCATGCTCCATGCTCGTGTCATGAAACCAAAATGTGGGAATGTAATTGAATATGTATGATGATGGAGATATTCGAAGTTCCCTCAGGGGCGGTTGATAATGACAGATGACGGTTCTGACTGATGCACTGGCTCTGAAGTGAGTAATGGATGACTGTAAGAAGTATTGATGACTTGTAGGCATTGATGGCCTAACAAATTCAGAGGTCTTCGACTGGTATGAAAAACTGCAACGGTCGCATAGTAAGACCCACCGTAACATGAGAGTTTGTTGAAGTCAAATGTTATGGGGGTCAACGAAATTAGAAAGCAATGATGATTCTCTTTGTGTCGTCTGAGAATCCTCATTGAAAAGGTAATGAGAGTCAAGATAATTCCACCCTTCTAGAAACTATGTTGATGTCGACATGAAGGGAGACGCGATTCCAAGAAGCAAAGGGATTCTTGAAATCCACTGAGTAATAAATGATATCAGGTACTGATGAGTAACATGAATGAAGTCAAGATGATGTGGGATTAAAGAATTCCCTTGGTTGGGGTGTTGAGGGATGATTGGTAGAAACCGTAAAACTAGATCTAGCATCATGGGGGATACTAGATATGAGGTTAAACTCTACCAGAGGCTAAAAAAGTGTGAAAAACTAGAGATCGTGGGTACATGGATTTGGGATTCTTGGGGTTTGTGAATGATGTTGATATAAAAAAAGGGTGGATGCCCCAACCAAGGGTGACATGGGTTTCTTTTCCAGGTAAAAAGAAGGCCATCGAGGATGACGACTAAAAAGATGTGTATATGCGGGAAACAAGGGCTTTATACAATTATCAAATAAATAAAGAATAATTTGGGTTGAGTATATAGATACAGAAATGGGTGCCCAATGAAATATGGCTTGGCCTATTTAGAGCACAAGTTTGTGAAAGAGAACTAGTGGAGGGTGGGGGCCCCATGGGTGGGTTTTTGTATTAGGTAAGTGGATGGAGGAAAATCTACAGATGGGCAAACTGATGGTGGATGAGATGGAGGGATAATGAAACTGTGGGAGTGTAGTCAATAGAACCAAGTGTAAGATGATATGACCTGTGAGTCCATTGGGAAGGTTATAAATATGATGAGAAGTATAGGGTTCATTCTTGGAAGTGCAAAATACTATTGGGACTCCCAACCTTAGGGGGTGAAATCAACATGAGTGTCAAGTTTCCAAGGGGAACTATGAATGGGACAACTCATGTGGGGGAGAGTGTTATCGGATGACAGTACCAAAATATGGCAGAGGTAAAGATACTACAGAGCCGAATGTAGGGACCCTAAAGGTAAATGTCAGAGGGTGTGACTGGGATATGTAATTATTAACAGAGGGAGTAACTACATGCTAGTGTCGTACATTTACCTGAAGGGGATGTAAGCTTTGTGAACAAGTACCTGCACACATAAAAACCGAATACCTGACATGAAAAATATCTGATGATAAAGAACATATAACAACTATTTGATAAAAATAAAAGTGAGCATGCATACCTAAATGTGGCATGAGAAAAATGCTCCTCCGGGGAAAAGTGCGGATGATAACCCGGGGAATGTGAATGTGTAGATGGCTGGATCATGATCTCGTGGCTGAGAATGGATCAAAAAACGAAGGTTCTGGGATCCTATAATAGAAGGCAAAAGTTGGGAAAAGGGGCCTATATATGGATGGTTGGCCCACAATGCCACCTCATTTGTACCTGGCATTATTTTTGATTTGACGAGAGAGATATGAGGAGATTTTGAGATTACATGAGCATGAGGCTAATGATTCGGGAGCGGTGAGAGATATGTTAGTGGCCCTATCGTCCTGCATTTTGTGAAGTTGATAGATTGTAGGTAGGGGTTGTACGGAGGGTTGTACAGGGGTTTTTAAGGGTAGGGGCCCACAAGTGCATGAGAAAAGGGGGAATACCTGTGCATGTGTGTGCGGGTAAACCTCAGTTTCCTGCACATTATGTGTGGGATTTTTCGCAATAGTTGCGCACTAAGGAGTGCGCGACTGTGGTGAGGAAACATGCGCATAATGTGCGGTTGTGCTTGAGACAACCACGCATGTGGGTGCATGAGTAGGACAGACAGGTGTGCATAGAATGCATGCCTGTACGAGTGACAACTACACATCCATGCACAGCTATGGGTGAGACAACTTTGCATTAGTGCGCAACTATATGAATAACAGTTGTGCACATGTGTGCAACTGTATGGGGGGAAAGCCACGCACTGTGTGCGGGCTAAGGGGTTATGAATTTTTTTGGTATTTATGATTTTGATGGATGATGTGGCTGATCAGGTGTTCTTGGGTGATTGCAGGTGATCAAGTGAGTTGAATACGATGCCGGTCCACTGGCCAGAGCGGGATCGACTGCGAGGGTGCATCCTAGTGTACATAGACACTTGGAAGTATGCAGGTTTCTCAATTTTTTTGACTGCCCACTGGTACGGTTATAGGAGTTCCTGCTCCAATTTCTAATGAGGATGTGGAGCACTGATCAATAGTGCTTCGTGGTGAGGAGGGAGAAGTTGATGTTCTCTGTGACAGAGGAATGTACTTTTTTATGGGACTCCCATTCTATGGGAGGGCACTAGCCATTGATCCCCATCTACCAGAGGAGGACAGGGTGGAGACCATGGTGGATCGACATTGTTCTGGGCTGAACCCTATGTCGGGTTTGGTCATCTAGATTGAGGCCATTGATGACTTGTTGACTGAGTGCATCATGACCATGGTGGTGAGGATCTATGGATCTTAGGGCACTTAACGTATCACAGGTGGTTAGCTGTGGGTGGTGGAGGAGGTCATGAATGAGGAACTTTTTTCATGGGGTGTAATGATGCATACCAGGATGATGTCCCAGCTAAACCGGTGTCAGCGTGATGACTCCATTGAATTTGTATTTGGGCCCGTTTTGGTGGCCTGGTTTTTAGAGAGGGTGCCTCTATTGCGCCCGCGGATTCTACTAGAGCCAACGTCGTTGCGAGAGCCACAATTGATGCAATGGGCACATGTGTTGGCCCGACATGGAGGAGGGGAGGGTGACCACTACTTCATGGCCACAATGTCTCAAGTGTGGCGTCAGATGCTACAAGTGATTATGTGATATCCATATGCGAGTATGGACTACAGGCAAGATCTAGACATGGTACTACCTCATGGGGAGGACTGGGACCAAAGAGGTACGTGTTGTATCTGTTTATTTTGATTTTGGTAGATATCATTTATTAGACATATATATGGATGCTGAAATTATATCTGTGTTGTTTTGCAGATGTTGGACCCTAGGGGCGAGAGGTAGAGGTCTTCGGGGAGCTGGATCGATGGGAGTTGACGCAACATGAGGCTGTAGGTATGAGGGTTGGGCAGAGGCACTGACGCGATGACGCTAGTGAAAGACCACCCATAGAGCCCTAGGGATATGTTGTGACTACCTTAGAGGATTTGCATCGACGGTTCGAACGGGTCCTGCAGGGTGTTCCTGAGGGAATGTGGGCCCGCATCTAGGATGAGGAGGTCTTGGACCAGTGTGTGGGGGTACCAGAAAAGTGGCAGACATTGATCCGCAAAGTAACAGTGGTGGGGGAAGCTATGAATAGTCAACTACCTCTTGGAGCTGGAGCCCCCCCATCTAATGGGGCACCTCTGGAAGACAGAGGAACTGGGGGGGAGCTCTAGGGCACCTTGAGTACCAATTTTTGTATGTACAGGTTTGGGAGCCCGATTTTGTAGAGGGTAGTTGATACCCATTTTTGTACTCATAGGGGTGATGAGACTCATGAGCCTACGACCAATTTGTATATCTATTTTTGTAAAAAAATTTATGACCTTGATCATATATATATGATGGATATATTGGATCATGCGTGTCTTTATGCTTCATTTTTTATGATGTATGATGTCTATTTCTATGTGTTTGAAAAATGTATGCTGTTGTGTATATGATGTTTTTAATGTGATAAATGCCAATCTAATACTAGGTTAGCCATGTGATCTGCTACTTGATTGAGGTTTCTTGGAATATGTGTAAATGTGATGGAATCAAAATCACGCGATAAGAGTCTAACTTGCAGGTATTTGTGGAAGAGGCAAGGATTGTGAACATGATACACATTGTTGAGTTGCAGGATGACAAGATGGGAATCTAATAGAATGATAAGGTGTCGAACATTGCGGTGACTGGCCTCGGCGAAGAGACCAATTATGGCATCATATTTAGCTTGGTTATTGGTGGTCGGGCCTAATCATATGCCACTGGAATTGGAGTAGGATATGTGAGGGGGTATAGAGGGCCGAAGCGAGATTCTGGGTCCAATGAATGGCACCGTCAGTGTAACCAAAGTGGTAGGTTGATGGATGATGCATATGTCAATAACACAGGTGATAGATCAGACACTAAGAGTGGTGGCAACAAGTAAGACTAAAAACTCTACAAATTTGTTGAAATAGAAACCTAAGGTAGGGGGACTAGGCTTAGGAGTTAAATTTCTTCAAGTATAACCTGTTGACAGGTTCCTTGAGAGGGAAGCCTTCTAGAGAGGCCAAAATGTATGCACCTTTAGTGAGGAAATTTTGGATGACGAAGAGGATGTGCCATAATGACTCGAATTTCCCATGGACAAGATTGTTGTGGGAGATATCATAGGCTAACACAAAATCACCTTCGTTGAATGAGAGAAGATTGACATGGCGGTCGAAGGTGGCTTTGGACCATTTGTTGGCTGCCTCATTATGTTGTAATGAAGATTGACGGTCTTCATCAAGTGACTCTAAGGTCAGCAGGCGATGCTCCATTGGAGCAGTGTCAGGTAATATCTCTATGGCAGTGCGTAACATGGGGATTTCACACTTGATAGGGAGGGTGGATTCATTCCCATGGATGATGTGTAATGGTATAAAACTGGTGGCAGTTTTGACTGCCGTGTGATAAGCCCATAAAGAAGAAAACAAAATATGATTCCAGTTGGTCTTCTGTTTGTTGGCGATACATTGTAGCATGGTTTTGAGGAATTTGTTGACAACCTCGACCTATCCGTTGGAATTAGGGTATTATGGGGAGGCAAACTCATGGGTGAAGCCTAATTTTGAGGAGAGTTCTGCAAAGATATCATTCTCTAAATGTTTACCATAATCAGAAACTAACTGTTGCGGGACTCTGAAATGGGTAATGACATGGTTGAAGAAAAAAAGCGTTACTATGTTAGCAGTGTTGTTAAATGTGGGCATGGCTTCGACCCATTTGGTAAAATAATCCACTTCCATGACAATGTACTTGTTTCCATTACGAGATGGAGGGTGGAAAGTAATGAAGTCTATGCCCCATTTATAGAAGGGGCCAACTGTGATGACTAGTTGTAGAAGAGCTGGTTGAGCTAGTGCTTTGTTTGCATAAAGTTGGCACTTATCACATCTCTTGATAGCATGGATGTAGTCATGAAACAAATTGGGCTAGAAGTACCCTACTCGAATGATTTTTTGGGCTGTGGACATACCTGAGAGGTTACCACCGAAAGCGCCATTATGGAAATCATTCAAGACTCTATCGACTTCGTTGATGGTAAGACATCACCGAAGGATGGTATCGACCCCGTGTCGGTAGAGAATGTCTCCGATGAGGAGGTAGCAGGGAGCCTGATGTCGAATGCATCGACGATCATTGCGAGAGAGGTGAGACGCAAAATTTTGTGTACGAAGGTAGACAAGGAGGTTGTCGTACTAGGGGCCTTCGGAGGGGATGAAGAAGAGGTGTTCATTGGGGAAATCCTCATTGATGGATGACGCTTTGGCATCTGAGGGAAACGTCGTAATGAGTTCGGCTAGGACCATAGATTTCTTTCTTTTGGGAGTAGATAAATATTTATCGTATTCTTGGAGGATAATGATCCATCGGGAAAATTTGACATGGATCTGTCGTCGACTAAGAAAGTACTGCATGGGGTTGGAATCCACTATGACCTTGGTAGTTCGAAGCAGAATGTAATGTTGCAGTTTTTGGACTGCAAGGACAATTGCTAATGCGAGTTTCTCATCATGATTATAATTCAAGGGTGGTACTGAAAGGTTTTTACTAATGTAGTAAATGACATGTTCACGTCCATCATCCCCTAATTGGATGAGGACTCCTGCGACTGAAACAACAAAGGTTGATAAGTAGAGGTTGTAATTGTGATCATAGTCTAGGGGACTAATCAAAGGGGCATTGGATAGGGCAGATTTTAAATCATAGAAAGCTGTTTGATCTTGTTCGTCCCATTGAAATTGGATATCATGGCGCAGTAGGCAAAGAAATTCATGTGAGCGAGTGGCGTAGTCTAGGACAAAGTGACGCAAAAAGTTGGTTTTGCCTTGTAGGCTCTGCAGTTGGCGTAAATTCCTAGGTGGTGAAATGTTTTTGATAGCTTGGACTTTGAGGGGGTCCATAGTGATGTTGTGTTGGGAGAAAAGGAACCCAAGGAGGTGTACGAAAGTGACGTAGAAGACGCACTTGAGTGGGTTCAAGAAAATATTATACTGGCAACATCGTTGGACAACGATGCGTAAGTCGTCTAAATGCTAGGTTTTCTTTTTGGATTGAGTAGTGAGGTCATCTAAATAAGCAAGGATGATGTGAGAAAGATCGTGAAAAACGTAGGTCATGGCCCGTTGAAACATAGCACTGGCATTTTTGGGTCCAAAAGGCATGACGGAATAAGAAAAGGTACGCCAAGGGGTTGTAAAAGAGGTTTTGTACTGATCTGCTAGGGTTGTAAAAGAGGTTTTTTACTGATCTGCTGGGTGGATTTGAATTTGATTATAGTCAGAGAACTCGTTCATAAAGGACAATGCTTCATGTCCGACACAATCATCAATGATTTGGTCAATGGAAGGGGCTGGGAAGTTGTCTTTGGGACAAGCGTGGTTGAGGTCATGAAAGTTGGTGCAAACATGAATAGTTCCCTAGTTTTTGTTAGCGGGGACGAGTTTGAGACCCAAGAAGTGTATGCAATGGGGTAAATGAACCCGACAACGCGTAACTTGTCAATTTCAGCTTTGATAGCCACAACTTTGGATGAGTGGAGGGGACATTTATTTTGACGAACATGGGTGATATCTGTCCATTTGTCGATTCAACATTTGACTATAGAAGGATTGAGGCCTAACATCTCCATATACGACCAGGAAAAAACATCCCGGTATTCCTGAAAGAGAGATTTATAAGAAATGAGTTCTTCAGGGGAGAATGCAACGCCAATGGTGATCTCTTCTATGATGCCTGGTTTAATGGAAATGTCAATTTTGATTGTGGGGGAGATGTTGGCCATGTTTCCTTCTTCAAAAGACTCAAGAGTAGGGATAGGGTTTTTGAACCAGTCGATATGCCCCGAAGGAATGAAATCCTTGGTTTCGATTGCGCATAGGGAGGCTTGGGTAGGAGGCTGAAAAGCCTCTTGTGAGAGGAAAAGTGTTTGATTATGGATCACATTCCATGGGAAATAGGGGGTGGTTATTTCCTCTAAGATATCTTCATCACAGTGGAAAATGCGAGAAGATAAGGGATCTTGGGATATGACAGGGGGAACCGTCATCGGGTAAGTGTGATTGTCCTCGAAGGAAGAGCACATAGACGGGATATCATGTACAGGGTGTGATGGATTTCCTGACATAAACCAAATGTCACGATACTTTGGATGGTATCTTAATCACGCAGAGGATGACAAAGAAACATAACAAATGTTAGTAATGTGAGCAACAGTAGGGAGAGCCTGAGATGGCTCAGGCAGGGATGTATGGCGCACTTTAGCTAAGTTTTGGTGGAATTGAGGTAGAGCTGGGAAATGATGAGTGTAATGGTTGTATTCTGAGCATATGGCACAAGAGAAATTGGTTTGTAACCCTTTCTTGCGTGTAGTTGAGGAATCCATAGTAGCGGTGGACGTACTTGGTGGAGTAGCAAGAAATGGGGTTGCTTTCGGGAGATGGATAATATTGCGTAACTCGGTAAGAGTAGGACATATGTTAGTGGGGTGTCCTTCTCTTTCACATAGTGCACAAGGAGTTTGAGCTTGGGGAGGGAGCGGAGATATGGGATGATTCTTCCTTCATATACCCCTAGTGGTGGTGGTGTTGCCTCTAATTGAGGGTGAGGGTGGTGTGGCAGGAGCATGTACTAGGATTTGCATCGGTAATCCCTCTATATGGGGAGAGAGAGATGGTGAAGGAACCATAGTGGGTGGATGCAAATACCATAAAAGGATGGCGAGAACCATGTTGGGAAGGGTGAGAGTAGTAGCTACATGGAATGCTTGGACTCTAGGTGGTGGGTAGAAAAAGGGGATTTGGGTAACGGCCTAGAGGATTGTTTCCTAGACTGAGATTTACCCTTGGAGGGGGGGGAAATATGGGATAAGTGGTGTAGTGATGTTTTCAAGGAATTCCTGAGGTAGTGGTTTGTTGAATGGTGGAACTTTTATGTGGGGAGGGGCCTCAATGAGAGGAGTATTTTCTTGAAATCTGTTCCGTTAGAAGACACCAAACACACTTGAGATGTAATATAAGGGTTGAGGAGAGGTGGTGTTCCATGATAAGTCCCTAAAAAGGATGGGTCCTTTAATATTATAGGACCAATGTCGATGAGCAAAAAAGCATCTGAGCTAGCCCAGACAAGAGGGAGGATGTTATCAATGTTGGTGGAATGATTAGGCTCGTAATGTGTAAGTTGGTCGATGGTGACGATTTTCCCATTATGGGGGAACATCATTGTACGAAACACAGAAGAGGCTACCGCCTTCATATCATACACGTAGCTACGTTCGAACAAGATATTGTAATCAAGTGGGGCGTCGATAACTTCAATGTCAATCAAGATGGTTTTTCCCCCAAGTTCTACAAGGAAATTTTGGAAGAGCCCTTCAAGGGATGATGGTTGACCATCATAAGCTCTCAGTGTGATGGCAGATGGTACTATCTCAGGTCAGTCAATTTTTTTCCATACTAATTTAGACATGATGCATGTGGATACACCTTCATCGATGATGCACCAATGAACTGTGATGTTCTAGATATTAACTATTATTTGAAAAGCTACCATGGCAGAGAGGCATGGTTCTCCACTATCTAGATCAAAGGTGATGAGTCGAGTATCAACTGGGTCGACTGCCCCCAAGGAAAAAATAAAGGATTTTCGCTATGATGGACAGGTTTGGAGGACCTCCAGCAAAAACATGGCTGCATGGGACTGTGCTAAGTCATCGACCAGACTGTAATTATGGACTGCCATAGCATGAGGGTTATGTACATTCCGTCATAAAGGCATACATGGTATACGTGGGTTTAGTTCAGTTTTAGGGCAGGGAATCATCAATGGTTTCCCGACTATAGCAGGAGTTGCTTCTGAGGTGGTTGGGGTAGAGTTAGGAGGCATGCCATATGGATGGCTGCATGTTTGCAGAAGAATCTCTTCCTTACTGGTATGGAGGATATTGCGATCGAACGGATTTTTGGGTTGATTGGGACCTTAGTTGTGAAATTTCCCCATTTGTGGTGGGGCCGAGTTTATTTATTGTTGGGTATTCATCACACCTTGGTGTGGGATAGGGTTTTTCAAAATAGCCGGAAGTGGTGGTTGCAAATAATGTTGTGGGGCTTGCTAAGGGGCAGGTGGTGCTGAAGAGCGTTGAGTGGTCATGGATTCTTTCATCCATTTGTAATTGACAATTTCGGGGCAGTGGTGAGTATAATGTCCATACTCACCACATAGAGCTCAAGGGAAGTTAGTTATGAGGTTATTTTTCTTCCCTTGTCATGGTGGATTGTTATTGTTTCCCCCTTGGGATTTTTGGTTTCCTTGATTCTGGTTGCCCCTGACGGGACGGTTTTGTTGGGGGCTATTTCCTCTTGGTCCTAGGTTGTTATCGTTTCGGTTTTTTCCTTCCTTCTTGGATTTATTTGGGTAAGGGGATGGATTTTCAGTATTCAAATGTTCAAAAGCATGAACCTGTTGAATGGGAGAGGGCTGAACAAAATTAACATTGACATGTGGTTGTCCTGGTGGAGGAGAAACTCGTTGGGGAGGACCAGGAAATGGAAAATATGGATTTATTTGTGGAGACGATCCATATGGTGTGTAGGAAGTTGAAGTATTTCCACCACTATTGGGGTTATATGCAGGGGTTGGGGGTGAACTCGTACTTGGTTGAGAGACCATATGTTACACATTATTTTCATCATCCCTATGATTGTTAATGATGTAAACCTATCTGTAGTCTTCAGAGGGGTCAGTGGCCTGAGTTCCTGAAGAAGGAAGGGAGAAAAACTTTTCCTGAGAAAAGAAGTTGCATTTTCCTTTGTAAAAGCCCTGTAAAAAAGGAAGTTCGCAGGTTTCTATATATGCAGGGTGTGAGAATGCCCGATTCTCGCAAGTTGCACCATAGCTAGGGTGAAATATGTTCATAGGTTTCTCTATAGGCAGGGTGCGAGAATGCCTACATGTGGGAAAAACAAGCGTTTTCTCGAATCTTCTAGAAGGAGAAACTTCCATGGTGAGGTGGCATCCGAATGGTTTGGATCTTACTCACTTTCATGATTTAGTGGGATCATCCTAACCTCCTCATCTTATCCTCTTCAGCTTATAAAAGGAGAGGAGATCTCATGGAGAAAGTTAGCTTTGGTTAGCTTGGAGCTTTTGGGATAGGCTAAGTTAGATTCGGCTTGAAATTGTTAGCTTGGTTAGAGTGGCTTTGAGATTTGATTTGTCAAGATAGATTGTGAATATTATCAGATCTATGCTCAAAATACTTGGAGTGGAAGTGTGTGGGGAACGAAGGACAGTTGGAAGGGACCTTACGACATCAAGGCCATGGTTGTAATCTCTCTTTCACATTTAATATGATACAATAATATGATTCTTTCTATAAAGATTGTTGTGTTTTATTGTATGATTCCTTGATCACATACATAGGTTTATATTGAGTTTATGCTATTACTATCACTTTGGTTGGTTGTGTTCTTTTGCAGGATCATCATTGTATGAGCGTTGGAACGAAGCTAGGATGGCGATGGCGAGAGGAAGTGACATTTAAACGATATGTCACCCATCCATCTTTAGTTAGTAAATTCAATATCTAAAACTTAAGGAAAGTGTCATGTTCTGGTGTGTTTTGTTCTAGATCTAGGTGGATCTAGGGAGACCAGTTAGTGTCCGCACCTACCGATTTGTCCGATAACACTAGATGCATCATGGGTACCAGTGGGGGTCCCCCCAATGACTGAGAGGGAACAAAAAGATATGAATGTGGGTGAGTGGGGGGAGGGAAATAAGACGTCCCTCCATATGGTTGAGGATACTTATTTGCACCATAAGTAGGTGATGTGTCGTCCCAATCAACCCATCCACAACATGGGACATCCTAGTTTTGTCCTGGCCAAATGGTATGGGTCTGGGTGCATCGGGAAATACTGTGTACAAGTAACTTGACTGAGCATATATGAGGTCAAATTGTTGGGATGCTAATTGCTTCCTCTTCCGATTGAGGAAAAGTGGACGCTACATCCTTTGCAATCACATGGATGAGTGATTTAAGAAACCAATCAAGACGTTGTTCTTTGGAGGTTTCAACTTTACACAAACTACGTTGCCGACGCTATTCATGAATGTGGTCGGCGATATGGATAAAAATGGTTTGTTTGAACTCAGAGAGAAGTTATAAACTAGTGTCATGACGAACTGGTAATTGGAAAAAGGAAAAAAAGGCCTTGGACAATGATTCAAAGGTCACATGGGACCCTGATTTTTCGTCCACATACCATTTGGCTGATGAAGTAGTGAGAGTTCTTTGAAATAACCTCAAGCAGATGGAATCATCCATGATGTTGTTTGAAGAGCACCATAAGTGGAAGGTCATAAGATGGTTGGCGAAATCTTCCCCTGGTTTTCCTTCAAACTTTGGAATGTCTGAAGGTAACTTAGTAGGCATATTGGGCCAAGTAGCATCATGCAAAATGGGATCATTCATGAGTTTGGTTAAATCAGGAATGTTGAGGGATGTCAAGTATGGCATAGGGGGATTTGGTGGAGGATTAGTTCCAACCATTTTGTGTGTAGGTAATGGACTTGTCCCTTGAGAGGGATTTGGTGAGTTTGTACTTCTCCTTTGAGAAGGAGTTTGTCCCCCGCCTCCTTGTGAAGGAGAACCAATATATGGATTGCCTTGGGTATTTGACCCAAGAAAAGTGGAACCAAGTATAGCCAATACCAAGACAGTAGCACTCACAGGGGTGTGATATGGTTGAGTCGGTGAGTTAGCAAGACTAGGGACTCCTCCTAGAATAAGAGGGATATTATGCAAGCATCTAGAATGATGGGGATTCTGTGGTTCCCCTATTGTTCCAACTAGGAAAGTGAATGTGTGTAAATGGTGACAAGAGAGAAATAAATGGACAAGATTTTTTTATATTTTTGACCTTCACAAGATAGTATAACACACAATTTCATGCAATCAAATGCTCATCATACATAAATCAACTAAAAAATAAACAAACATGTGGATAGGTGGATTTTGTCTGCGTGGAGGAAAAACAACAAAACATAAATTCTCATGTCCCAAAAGACCTATCATCCTTCCTCTCAATTTAACACTGGGCCTTCCAATAGCACTCGACAGTGGGGTCTGAAGCCACCAGAAGAGGAACTAGTGAAGGTTGAAGTAATCAGTTATAATGAGGGGTAGATGGTGCATATCCCGAAAGAGCCGGTGATATTTCCCAATAGCCACACAAAATCTGATCAAGGTGCGATTGCAGCCCACAATGACCATTTGGGTAGATATCCTATGTTTGGCCACTAAGTACCTTGGTCAAAGTGAAACATTTAGATTTTTGGCCTAAGAAATGGGTCACGGGCTTGATACCCTCACAAGAGTTGGGTGACTCAAGGAGGGATGCATAGAATAATTGGACCTCAGACTTTGACCCTTCATGGGTATCTCCCTGCCTTATGGTATAGGAAAACTTGACTTGGAGGATTTGAAAGATCCCTATCCTCAACTTCTATTGTTTCAAAATATGAGAAATTGATAACGGGGGGTTATTTGGATGCCTACCCCCAAGATCCTAACTAGACTAAAAAATTTATTTTGGCACCTCCTCTGGAGGAAAATTTATTACGTTCTTAGAAATTTTTTAGATGGAGTGGGCCGAGAGATTGGGGTCATGGACCAACCTTGTTTGAATTAAATTTGTGTGGATAATTTCCAAAGAAGTAGTTAGATCTTTCAGAATTCCTTTGAAGTACTTTGTGGGTACTTAAAAAGAAAGCTTACTTCGACCTCCACTATTCTAATAGGAATTATGTGTGTGATGAGTGGCTTTGTGTGCAAGAAAGTGAAAAGTATGCAAAAGATTTTAATAAGTTAAGTGTGATATTACAACATATGGACTTCCTTTGGTCCTTACAAATTTTCTTACCTAGCTTACTATGTTTCTTTGGTACAACCTTGTGGAATATTTAAAGCCCTAAATAACTAGAAATGTGGACATGCGGGTCCTTACAAATCCTTTAAACTCCCTAGAATTTTGTCTAAACAAGAAATTTTTTTGAAACTATCCTAGGATTATAGACATGTGGGCATGTATGGGCCCGTTACTTGGTCTTTTAAACTTTCCTAGAGTGTTTTCTAAAGTAAGAAATATTTTAGAAACTATCCTAAGATTGCAAACATGTGGGTATGTATGGGCCCTTACAAAACTTTAAGATGATTTCCAAAACTAAGAGGTACCCTAGGGGGGCTTTGTCCTCTCCTAATGATTTTTTAAGGGAGATGAAATTTCCTTTCAACCACCTTTTCTGATTCCTGAGATCACACTAGGGTGTGGGGGAAGAGCATACTTGAGGGTTAAAATTGATTTCTAGTCCCAAGTTAATTGATTGTGATTGAAAAAGCAATAACTTCAACTCAAAATTTTAAATGCCAAATGAGCCATCCATGTGGCAACAAAGCAAAGAGAAGAATAGTGATTCTTTTTACCCCTATGTTCTTATGTTAGCTAACCTTTATTGTGAGAAAGGACTCTAAGTGAAGTGTGGTTTCTTTACAAAGTGCAGGAAATTACAATCTGAAGGCTAGGGGCCCACAAACCACTCATAAAAACCCTTACAATTTGTAAAAAATGAACTTATGCACGGGTTGTAGTTCTGACAGGTGTGCAGAGAGTGTAGAATGCGCAGAGTAACAAAAGCTTCCATGTGCACAGTGCATCTGTGTGCTATGAAATCCATGCACTTCATATCACACGTCGGGAAATAAATTTCCAAGTGAAATTCTCTTGCCTTGATTATGAATTTTGACTTTGGAAGGCTGGACTAGGCCGGTTTTAGTACCTGCGTATCAAAACAATTAGAAATAAGTTCTCTCAAGACTTAAATAGGGAGGAATTTGATATCGATGCCTAGTATGGTCGCCAATCTGTTGTGTTGGTTTTGTCACATGGGTGAAAAAAAACACAACACTTACTTGCTTAGTTAAGTTATCTAAACAAGACAAAGGTTTGTGAGTTTATTAGATAACCAAATACACAGGAAACAAGGAAATAAAAATAAAAACAAAGAGAAATAAATGTTAGAGAAGCTTGCAAGAACTAGAACCATGAAAATAAAAAAATGACCATCATATAACTACCAATGGATCAATATATCGATAGGCTAACACCGTAGAGAAAGGAAGGGACTTATGAATCCTCTCTTCCTCCTTGGGAGGCATCTTGAGTTCTCTAATAGAAAGCTCTTCTCTTCATGCAATGACAAGTGACAATGGTGAATAAATACAATGCCAATCCTCTCAAGAGGTGAGTGGAATGGTCCTTGCTATAGTGCTTGAATGATTCCAAGAGAAAATATGATTCTCCAAGAAGAATTATTGTAGCATAACAATACCTTGAATTTCTTATTTTTCTAGAACACCCATGGCACATATTTATAGTGTCCATCCATAGAAAGATACAACTGGTTCATAATGTGAACAAGGGGCCTTTTAGGGCACTTCCTAGCCCTTGACCAACCTCCAAGCTCGATTTCTCTCAGATCTGGCTATCAAATCGTGTTGGGGGTCAAACTAGAAGTGGTTGAGAGGCCAAAATATTCATAAATGCGTTGTTCATGAGAAGTGAACGAATTTTCTCATAGGCAGTCATGCATTTTGCGCACAGTGCGCGCTGAGGGCTATGTTATCCTGCACATTCTATGCATGCTCCCTTTGGTGAATTTGCGCACTTTAATTTTTGAACCAAGCGTATAGTTTTGTGCCTGTTTGATGGATTTTGATGTTGTAGATGCACTAATTGTTGTTGGAATTGATGTCTTTCTTCAACCATTGTGTGCAATGCTACGAATGATTTTTCAGTGATAACAATCATGGACTCTGAAGTACTTCTTCAAGCCGAGAAACCAAACTTCTGCTTCTTCTTCCTTCTTAATTTCTCCGTCGAAAGTGGGTGGTGTGGCTTTCTTAAACTCTTCAGGGTCATAGCTCTTGGAATGTTTCTTCTTCTTTCTTCTTCTTTGGGAATGTGAACTAGTCTTACTACCAGAATATTCCTTGGAGTTGTCAGTTTTCTCACCAGAGGATTCTTCCGTTGAGTGTCTCTTGGCTCCATGTTGGGCCTTCTTTGAGGTGCTCCTCCTTGTGTGGCCAATTTCAGGACCATCTTTTCGTATCTCAGGTAAACTTTGAGTTTTCTTAGTATAATGTCTTTCCATGTGAATTGCTGCTGGTCCATGTTGCAACTTCCTTTGTATATATGATAGGCTTTGCAGTAGGAATGCATTAATTTTAGTTTTCTTTTCCTGTTCTTTTATCATCCTTTCATTTTTAGCCTTACAACTATGTAATTATGCCATGAGGCTTCTTAAGGTTTTTTGCAAATCTAGGGGGGTTTCCACCTCCCTCCTCTCATCAGACTCTTCCTCTCAATTGTGGGAGCTTTCGCCCAGCTCATGGTGTGTCACCATGCTTCACACTACAATTTTCCTAGCATCCATTGACTGCTTGAGTGTTGATAAAACATTTTCTGTTAGTTAATTACCTATTAGTTTGGGAACAACACATACAATTTATAAGGTGAAGTAAAATTCTTTATTTTGAACACTAACAACACACAATTCATACTTTCAAAACATATAACAACAATAGAAATTCTCATTCCTCTCTTCAACAACGGTTTAAATAGGTCTCTTATGAAAGGGGTAAGGTAGGGTGTTACCCTTAAAAGTTCTCTAACAAGATTTTTAAGCGACTCGTTCATGAGCTCAAGAAGGACAAGTGTTGTTTCCCACTCTATTACCAATTTGTAACACACCTGAACCCTAAGTACCATTTTTAGGGATGGGGCATCAAAATTCCGCTTTCCTTAATCGTCTCGAATGCTTTCCGCAGGATCTCCATCCTATTTTTCTCATCAAGATATATCTAACAACTGCTACCGTGTTCAAATCCGAGCTCTGGATTGGGAGATACACCCTTACAAATCTCTTTGGGAATTATTAGTCAATGGCCACGTGGCACCCACATAAGTATGTCTCATTCATATCATCCCAAGTTTCCTTGAAGTCCCAGATATTTCTCCGTGTTTCTGCATCTATGGTGGAAGTCCATCCACCGTGAATTCTAACAGTGGAACTTCATTTTCGTTTAACACATATGCTTAAGGGAAATTCAACGTTCGACGCTTCGACGTTGAACACCCATTTTGCTTTCTACGTGCATATCCTTCAGAGTCCTGAAATCCTGAACTCCTGAAGGACCCCAAAATTGTGCCATGTAGCTCCGACCTTTGGCCTATTTCGACTCATCCAAATGCACCACTCCATTCCTCTGGAGTCCCGAATTCCATGAATCCTGAAGGGTCCACACTTACACGTGGCAACACATTATACGCAGAGACCGTTAAGCCCTAATATTGGCTCATTACCCCTTAATTGGGTCATATTATATTAGTAATATTTTTTTTTTATGTCGGCTTTAGGCCATTAGTTGTAATTATACCTCCTAGTCTCCTATATATACCAAGGAGACATTTTCATTTTGAATCATCTTGTACTTGAACATTTAAGTGGGGTAAAAGGAGGTTTCCCCCTCGAAGAGGCTTATTATCTGAAATTATATATTTTTCAAGGTATTGAGTACTTTTCTGAGGTTTTTCTATGCTATATTGATATTTGGTTCTTAACATATGGTATCAAAGCTCAAGGTCTTGGGGTTTCGCTGCTACATCTGATACACCTTGGAATTTTTGCTATAAATTGTTTTCTAAAACGTTTTAGAAGGAACGGATTGGAGGATATTTAGTAGATAGATCAAAGTACGTTGGGTTCAAAATTCAGCTCCTGAGGCCTTATACTTTCAGATATATAGCTTGTACAAGATAGGGTTCTGGAATCATCCTGGATTGAGTCATTGCGGAAGTTTTTCTATAAAAAATTCTCTGTAACATTTCATGCCATGAAATATGGAGGATATATATAGAAATTAGTAAAGTATCTATGGTAAAAAGTTTATATTCTGGGTCATCTTAAATTTGTAGATACACCCTGTGTAAGATAGGGTATCTGGCTAGTCCTATTGACTAGTCTCAAGAAGGTGTTCCAGGTAAAACAATCATAACTTCTTCCTAGAGTATCCAAATTGAGTGGGACTAGTTTCATTGGATTTTGGACAGTCTATAGTATTTCTGGTGCGAGTTTCAAGATTTTATATCAAATATTTTGTGCAGGGAATGCTATACAAGTGAGATCTCCTGGAAAGGACAAAAATCGACAAGTTGTGGGGAAGTTGCCGTAAATTCCACTTGGCACATCCAATTTTGATCATACATGTGGCATTGCAGAGAAGAAATATCAGAGAACTACATAAAAAAAGTTTCATACCCAGAAGGGCCAAAAATTAGGAGATACAACAGAAGAAATATTGTCTAGCAGAACCACCTCAAAATCAAGGTTCAAAAGTGATACTTGGCCAACATGCCACCAAAAAAGGGAACTTCTACACCAAATAAGCCTCCAGAAAATCCTACTTGGACTCTTGATGAAGGTGAATAAATGCGTAGGGACATAAATTAACTACAAAATAAGATGGATTCAATGGAAGCTAAGTTGGATACTAAGATGGATTCAATGGAAGCTAAGTTGGATACTAAGATGGATGGTTTAAAAGGGGAGATCATGGAAGTATTGAAATTTTTTTTAACAGAGAAGACACCTGAAAGTGAAAATGCATCCCATGAAATTCATGATGAGGACACAAGGAAGGTGAATCAAGAATGGA